>CM038608.1:5467247-5497007 GCA_021533255.1 Ceriops tagal
AGAGAGGTTAGAGAGCGTTGCGATGAACTTCTAAGCGGCAGTGGAGCGGCCTTTCAATTCAATAGAGGCAAGACAAGCTAGAAGAAGAGTAGACACAGTAAGTGACACTCTTTGTATTGTATTTGCTTAGTAATTGCAATATTGAAAGGAGCAGAGAATTAAAGACATCCATTGTAACCTGGATTCACAAGTATAGTGGATAGTCTCGGTAGAGGGAGAGTCCCTACCACTGTGGATGTACGTCACGTTGATGGAACCACGTAAATCTCGTGTGTCCTTAATTTGCTTTACATTCTGTGCTTTGAATTGAGTTGTGAACGCAGCTAAAGTATCAGCCAACTCATATCCTAACGAAGACCTAAACAAGAACATCCGTATTGTCTATTAGGCAAGGTGTTTGAAAGGTGACTTTGGGGACTATTGTGATTAGTAGGTAGCAATAGATCTACCTTAGTCGAGTCTGAGAAAGAGTTTGCTTTTAAGAAGAGGTTGAAGTTGTTCACTTACCTACGAATTGCGAATTGTGGTGATACTAATTCACCCCCCCTCTCAGTATCACAAACTAGTAGATCCTAGGGAGAAGTCGAGAACTTCATATTGGTTAAAGGCAACTACCTTATTCCAACTCTTTCTACAAATAAGGTAGGTAACCCTATAATAAATTTTTCTTTCCAAGCTACTTTAACTATCTTCTTCAGTGTAAACTTTTGAAAAAAGACATTCATATACCACCTAAAGTAGACAAAGTCAAGACATTTCAAATTTATCTATTACTTATAAGTCTTATCCAATTATATGGTGGTAATTCTAATAAAATGGTTAGTTATAGTATAAACCAACATATTAACATAATCATAAAGTTGAATCCTTTCCTTTGTCTTAATGGCAGAGAGAACTTGAGCTTTTAGCTTCTTGTGTCATATAAAAGTCCCACCAACCTTTTAACTAGCTAGTGAAACCATTAATAATCATTTTTTGCAATTTAAGGATTAGAATTACCCTTTATTTTAAATGTTGTTAAAAATATCATTATATAATGTAATAACACCAGAATTTAATGTTTTGTCACACCATGTAGATTCCACTCTACTATACTAGTTTTATTATATTGTACATAATTATACTCATTTTGTTTCTCTATTAAGAGGTTAACTAATATGGGTCTAGCATTGCATAACTTACTAAGGGTTTTTTTAAAAGTCATCTTATTAATAAAATGAGATTTTGAACAAGTATTATGTTTTTGTTTTGATAAGAACATATTTTGAATTTTATTAATATTGTTGTCTTTATCAAAATTAGAATGATTATTAATCTGATCTTCAATCTATATATCACTTTGATTCTCATTTTCTATTGTAACAGCAACTCTTTTTTCTTTTAATTAAAACCTTTAAGCCTTTTGTAATTTCTTTTAGAAATTGTCTTTTCATCTATCATCGTACAATCAATTTTTTTCAAATGGCATGTATTTAAATATAACTCTTTTTTTAATTTCTAGTTTAATTACAAGCTTTAAGGTAATAACCCTTTGAGTCATTTCAAACATTTTTTTCTTTTATTCTAGTTGGTCATTTTCTAACTATTTAGAGACATAAGTTAGTATAGTTGTTTTGCTATATAATAACTTCAACATTTAAGTCTAACTTAGAGATCCTAGCTTTATAAGGTAAAACTTTAACTTCTCTCTCATGAAGCTTAATAGATAAATTTAAATCAAGAGGGTGGATACTATTAATCCTTTTTTTTTTATTTTGTAAGATAACTCTAAAAAGCATTTTCCAAAATAGCATAAGTTTTTTCATTTGAAAAATTAGGAAATCTTTTTCTTTGAAGTTGATAAACCTTTTCAATAAAAGTAAAAATATCAAAAGGCCTAAGTTCTAGAACCATTTTTTTTATGTTTATTAATCCAACTATTTTGTTGTTATTTTGAAAAAGAAAAATAAATTTATTTTCTTTTAAATTCATTTTCTTAAGAGTAAAATAACTCTATAAACTTTATGTCAACTTGAGTTTCAATGGTAAGAGTATTAATATTCTTATCTTTATCCCTATACCCCCTATCCAAAAATGATTGAGATTAAGGAGAAGATAGACTAATAGGTTCATTAACCATTGAAGCTAAAGTGTATGATTCTTACTTCAAGCTAAATGAATGCAAGATTAGTACCAAATCCTTGTTTTTCTTTTTAGGGGGAAAGGTATTATAAGAATTATATTATATTTGTAAATTTTAGAGCAAGGTCAAGTTACCAATGTTAAGTAGCCATATTAATCTAGAAGGCATGTTTTTTGGCATAAATCTTTGATTAGGTGAGAACTTTTGACTATCTGAGAAATTTGTAGGCAATATATAATGAATAGAATACCTTAAAGCCTTTTGTTTAGTAATAAGAGTAGTAGTAATGGTAGTAGTAATAATAATAAAAACAAAGAAATAATAATGAATGATAATATAGATAATAATTGTTTACAAAAATAACATTTACTATCTTCTTCTTCCTCCTAAATTTACTATAAGAGTGAGTTCTTATTTAAAATAAATCATATAGTTAAAATCATAAAAGAAGATCTTTCTCTTTAATAAGGTTTAATGATTTTACCTTGTTATCTCTAGAATTTATCAATCAACACCAAAAGACATATAAATTCATACATTTAGGAATGGTGTAAATGGTGTTTAAACCAACCTCTAAATTAAGATTAAATAATTTTGTTATCCTTTGTCTTAGAGATAAAAGACATAACAAGTTTTACGATTTCTTATAAGGATTAATTGAATTAAGTTTGTGTGATGGGCCTATTTATTTCTCATGTTATCCAAAATCACTCTTTCATTAAATGATCCAATTTGATTCATGCATTATGTCTTAATATTACATAAGGTTTTGATATGATACTTGAATCAAGAAATTTGATCTTTATTTATAAGATCCATTACAAAAGTATGAATATCACTATATTTGGAATGAAAGATATTCTAGTTCAATTATCTATCAAGAAGGGTCTTACAACCTTATTTCTTACTAATAAGGCTAAAACCTACGTAATGGTTCCTAAAACTATTAGTTGAGATCAAGTTAAATTATCTAACAGATGAATTTTGGAAAAAGCTATTAAATCTATACAAAAGTAAGTTTAACATGTTGAGGAAGTCATTAAATACAAAACAGAGATGTAGAGATTAAGTTCTTTCGTAATAAATCTGTCAAGTTAAACCTACAAGATAAAATAAGGCATTCAACCTCTTTAATTTCCTCAAACTTCTCTTGAGAAATTGAAGGAACTAAAAGAATAAAAGAGTCAATTAGTTACCTACAATACAAAGTTAAATTTCCTCTATCTAGCTTATCTTTAATGGTTAATGAACCTATTAGTCCATCTTCTTCTCATTCTTCATCATTTTCATATGTAGGGTATAAGGATAAAATAAGAGTATTAATACTCTTACTATTAAAACTCAGGATGATAGAAAGGTTAGAGAGCTATTTTACTTTCAAGAAAATGAATTTAAAAGAAAATAATTATCTATTAAGCTTGACAAAAGAGTGTGATGAGGACCGTTTTAAGTCTCACACTAAGAGGATGATGAATCAATGTGAGATATACTTTTTTACAAATTGATCCAGATTTAACTTCTGCGACTTGTTAAAGTTGATGATCCATTTTTTATTTTTCTTTTTTATGTGAGCGCAACCATACAAATATAAATTAATATGCAAGCACCAAAACACACACAACAATTTTTATGTGGTTCACCCACAATGTGTGAGCTATGTCTACGATGTGATAGGATCACTTCTAAATCACACAATTCACTCTTGTTATCAAGGGATACAATTTAGTTATGGAAGGATTACTCCTTAACCACTTGTGGAAGGATTATTCCTTAACTACTTACAATGATCTCCTGATCAAAAAGTTGATCTCCCGATCACTCCAAGGGTATCTCACCCTGTTTTTCAACAAATTTATCTAGAGTTTAAGGTAAAACCTTTCTAAGAGAACGATCACTCAATGTGTACAGACTGCCAGAGCAAAATATAGATCTTCTCTTTCCTTCACTGTTGGTGTTGTCTCACTTGCTACCGGTGTTGTATGCGATGCTAATGCTATCCGTACATGTTGCCATTACTATCTGCGCATGCTATTACTATTGTTCGCACGCTTTGCCACTGTGTCCGTACGTGTTACCACTACTATCCACGCATGCTGCCGCTGTTGTCTGCGTACGTTACTAATGCTGTTAGCACATACTATGGCTGCTTACCACATACACTGTTCATGCTAACTGTGCATGCTACTCCTACTGTCCACACGTACACAGGTTGCTATTCCTGCTTGCATTTTCTGCTATTGCTGCCTACACGCACTACTATTGCTGTCCGCACATGCTTCTATCACTGCTTACACGTGCTACTATTATTGTTCACACGTGTTGCTATCGTTGTCCACATGTGCTACTGTTGCTATCCACATGGGCTGCTCTTGCTGTCTACTTGTGCTGCTACTACTGTCTGCACGCACTCCATTGTTTGCATGCGCTACAATTGCTATCCACACACGTTATTCCTACTATCCAAGTGAGTTACTGCTGTCTGCTCACGCTGCTGCTACTCTTTGCCCATGCTGCTACTGTTTGCTCGCGCTGCTGCTACTATCCCCGTGCGTTGCAGCTGTTTTCTCATATTGCTACTTCTATCTCTGTATGTTGCAACTATTTTCTCGCACCACTGCTGCTATCCCTATGCACTACCGTCGTCTACTGGTGCACCACTTGCTGCTGCAAATTGGTTACTAATGTAGGACCCTTATGCTGCTACTTCACCCCCTATTAGACTCACATACTGCTTCTACCTCCTTTTGGTTTGTCTTCCTTGGCTGCTTTGTTGGTTTGCTAGTGTAGCTACTGTCTTGGTGATGTTTGTTGGTGTAGCTGCTACCTTAGTGGTGTTTGCTGGTACGACTATATCCTTCTAGACGTGCTTCTAGTGCAAAAAAGCCTCCTGGATGTGCTATTGCTACTTGGAAGTCTCCTGGACTTGCTGTTGTTGCTAGGAAGTCTCCTGGATGTGTTGCTGCTGTTAGGAAGCCTCTTTGACATGCTAAGATATGCTGTTGCTACTAGTATACCCTCTTAAACATACAGGAATATGCTACTAGTGTTAGTATACCTTCCTAGACCTGCAAGGATGTCTGTTGCTGCCGATATACCTTCCTGGATATGCAACGATGTGCTGCTAGTCTGTTAGAAAGCCTCCTGGATGTGTTGATGTGGTGGCCGACTGCTACTGTCACCTTTGTAAGGGCTTGCTGGTGGGGTAGCTGTCTTGGTGAGGGTTTGCTTGTGTGGATGGCCGATTACCTTGCTCTTTTTCTTTCCTCCTTGGTCGGTTGTACCTTACTACTTCTCCTTGGTGGTTGCTACACTCTCTTTGGCCAGCTGCCTTGCTGCCTCTCCTTGGTGGCTGCTGCACTCTCTTTGGTCGGCTACCTTACCCTTTTCCTTTCTTTCCTTGGCCAACTACCTTGTCCTCTTTCTTTATTTCCTTGGCCGGCTACCTTGCCCTCTTTCTTTCTCTCCTTAACCGACTGCCTTGCCTTTGCCATTCACTCAATTTTCTGTAGCCCTTTTTTTTCTTTTTGCAAGACACCTAAAGGTATTTATAGAGCCTTAGGATTAGGGCCACACAATCATCAACGGTCATCGTTAATTCCCACATGTTGCCCTACAATTAACGGCCAGATTTAAGTCCTAAAATTTAAAGTCAATGGTCAATATTGACTTCCTAAAATTTAAGTTCAATGGTCAATGGTCAACAGTCAATCTTAACCTCTAAAATTTAGGGTCATGGTCAACATTGACACCTCAACACTAGGGTTGACCTGTCATCACCGGTTTCTGCCAATGAACTCACAACATCTCAACAGCATTCAAAACATCAAATCAACACATATAATCGTGTGAGATGGTGTTAACAACAAATCTAACATTAGCCATCAAAGATGGGCTCAACAGAGTGGTTATAGCCTCACTTTATAGAGTTGAGACCTCGATGCTATACTCAAATGTTGGAGCTATTATACAGCAAAACAACCATACTAACTTAAGTCTGCAAATAGTTAGGAAATAACTGACTTGAATAGAAGAAAAAATGAATGAAATGACTCAGAAGGTTATTCCCATAAAGCCTTTGGTTAAATTAGAAATTGAAAAATGAAATTAATTTAATCCCATGTTATTTTAAAAAATTAATTATAAGATGACAAATGAAAAGACAAAGCTTTTAAAAGAAATTATAAAAAGGTTTAAAGGCCTTAGGTTAAACGAAAAAGGAGTTGTTATTATTACAAAAAATAAGAATCAAAGTGATATAAAGATTAAGGATCATATTGATATTTAGTCTAATTCAAATAATGACAACAATATTGATAAAATACAAAATATGTTCTTATTAAAACCAAGTGATAATATCATTAAAAATTCAAATTTTATTAATAAGATGGCTTTTAGAAAAGCCTTCACTAAGCTATACTATCCTAGACCAATACAAGTTGACCTATGAATAAAGAAACAAAATGAGTACAATTATATACAATATGATGGGACTACTATGGTAGAGTGGAATCTAAATGGTATGACAGAACATCAAATTTTGGTTTCATTACACTACATGATGATGTTTGCAATAACATCCAAAACAAAGGGTAATTCTATCCCTTATATTGCAAAAATGATTATTAATGGTTTTCTAATTAGTTAAAAGGTTAGTGAGACTTTTATATGACATAGGAAGATAAAGATCAAGTCCTTTCTACCATCAAGATAGAGGAAGGGATTTAGCTTTTTGATTGTGTTAATACATTGATATATACTATAACCAACCATTTTATTGGAACTGCCATCTTATCATTGGATAGGACTTATGAGTAGTTAATAAACTTGAAATGTCCCAACCTTGTCCACTTTAGATGGTATAAGAATGTCTTCTTTTCTAAATTTTTCACTAGAAAAGATAGTCAAATAACTTTTGAAAAAAAAAACGTTTATTGTAAGGTTACCTACCTTATTTGCAAAAAGAGTTAGAACAAGTTCTAAAGTTTATCATAATGGGGTTGTTGATTATAGCCAATATACTTATGGTGAATTAACAACCAAAGTAATTGTTAAAGAAATAAAGTTATGAACAAAATTAAGTTATGTAGAAAGTTACAAAAAGAAAGATCTTATGGTAAAAGGACTTTAGGAGATTTTTGCAAGCAATTGGGTTATGCACCCATAAAATATACTTATAAAAAGAAGAAAAAGTTACTATTCATTAAAAGGCTGAATAATCTTTTTATGACAAGCATAAGACGAAAGAAAAGCCAAAAATATGAAAATAGGTTGAACCTATAAAGAAAAAGGCAATAGTTTGCTATAAATGCAAAGAAATTGGATATTATTCCAATAAATGACATATTCAAAGAAAAATTCAAAAGTTAGCTATTGATAAAGGTCATAAAATATGATAAAATTTTAGATTTAGAAGAAAAAAGAAAATAGTTGAAAAATTACTTGCACTCAATTAAAAGTAAGCAAGTAAAGAATGAGTTAGCTAAAGATAAAGAAGGTTATAGTCTTGATAAAATCATTTGCAAGATAAAGGGGAAGCAATCCTAAACAAAGGAACCTCCAATACCAGAGTTAAGATTTGAAATAAAAGAACTTGAAAAAGAATTAAAGGAGCTAAAAAAAGATTATTATTCTTCAAAACCTATCTATAAATTATAGTGGTATAGATTATCTAGAAATTCTATGAAAGAAAAAGAAATAGAAACCCTTCATTTTGTCAATATGATTAACTAGGATATTACCCATAAATGGCACATAAAGGTAACTATTATAGTTAATAGAGAATATATTTTTTCTATTATAGCTTTTATTGATTTAGGTGTCAATATAAATTGCACTAATGAAGGGTTAATACTCTCAAAATATATTTTAAAAAACTACTAAGTATTAAATACCACTAATAAACTCCTTTCATACTAGTTAAAAATCTTTCTCAAGATGTTATTTCAGGCAATCCATTTTTGCATATATTATATCCTATTCAAAAAGTTTCTAAAAATGGAAAAAATGTAAAAGTAAATAGGAAGCTTATTAGCTTCAAATTTATTGCAATACCTCAATATAAAGATATTAGCTTAATTCAAAAAATGATTAAGAGTGAGAAAAATTTTGTATAGTTTTTTTTAGTGAAAAAGCTACTTATAAGCACATAATTGAAAGGATGGAAACTCTTGTTATTCAACAAAAAATACAAAACATTTAGGTAAAAATAACCAAAGTTGTTTGCACTAAAGTACAAAGCATATGGTGAATTTACCATTTAAGTATAGCCTTATAGAAAGTTAGATTCCTACAAAAAGTCTGACCTATTACTATAGGATCTAAGCATATGAAAATTTGCAAAAAAGTTATTAAAGATCTTTTATAAAAAGGGGTTATTAGAAAAAGTACTAACCTAGGAAGTTGTCTAGCCTTTTATGTTAAAAATGCACCAAGTTAGAAAGAGGAGTCCTGAGACTTGTTATTAACTACAAACATTTAAATAAGGTTTTAAGATGGGTTAGATACTTGATTTGAAATAAAAGAAATTTGTTAAATAAATTCTATGAAGCAAAAATATTCTCAAAATTTAATATGAAATCTAGTTATTGATAAATTCAAATTGAAAAAAAAAAGATCGTTATAAGTCAACATTCAAAGTTCCATTTAGTCATTATAAATGAAAAATTATGCCTTTTAACTTAAAGAATGCAATATTAAAATATCAAAAGATTATAAATGAAATATTTAATGCCTATTCAATATTTATTATTATTTCTATCGATGATGTGTTAGTTTTTTCTAACACTATATAACAACACTTTAAGCATATAAATCTCTTTTTATCTACTGTGGAGAAAGTAAGTTTAGTTGCTGAAGTTCTCGATTTCTCCCTAGGATCTACTAGTTTGTGATACTGAGAGGGGGGTGAATCAGTTTCACCACAATTCGCAATTCGCAGGTAAGTGAACAACTTCAACCTCTTCTTAAAAGCAAACTCTTTCTCAGACTAGACTAAGGTAGATCTATTGCTACCTACTAATCACAATAGTCCCCAAAGTCACCTTTCAGACACCTTGCCTAATAGACAATATGGATGTTCTTGTTTAGGTCTTCGTTAAGTTATGGGTTGGCTGATACTCTAGCTGCGTTTACAACTCAATTCAAAACATAGAACGTAAAGCAAATTAAGAACACACGAGATTTACGTGGTTCTGTCAATGTGACGTACATCTACGGTGGTAGGGACTCTCCCTTACCGAGACTATCCACTATACTTGTAAATACAGGTTACAATGGATGTCTTTAATTCTCTGCTCCTTTCACTATTGCAATTACTAAGCAAGTACAATACAAAGAGTGTCACTTATTGTATTGACCCTTCTTCTAACTTGTCTTGCCTCTGTTGAATTGAAAGGCTGCTCCACTGTCGCTTAGAAGTTCACCACAACGCTCTCTAACCTCTCTTGAAGAAGTCTGGAAATACGTTGAGTTCAATACTTCGCTGAATTCCTTCTCTACGTTGTATCACACAATTCCTGCTTTGACCGTCTTATGGTCTCAACCATCTCCTTATCTCACAATCTCACTGTCTCACAGCTCACCTGTCCATTTCTCTCTCTTCACTAGATTTCTCTTTTCCGTTCACCCACTTGGCCAGATTTCCTCCCTTTTCTGCTGGTGGTTTGCTTTTCTTCGTCCTACCGTCCAGCCTCGTCTAGCCGTACCCAGTTTTCTCTCTCGTCGACCTGTTTCTCTGTTTTTCTGACCATCTGTATCTCTCTCCTGATCTGGTCTCGTCTTACCTGTTCCAGCTCGGATCTGGTCTCCCCGGTTCCCAATCTGGTCTCGTCTTACCCGTTTCTCTCTCTTGTCATGTCGTTCCCTCGCCGACCGGTGGTGTGCCGGTGGTCTGTGTCACGCACAGGTTTCTCTCTCTTTTCTGCTGATGATCTCTTTTCGATGGTTCTCTCTCTCTTCTGTGACGTTCTACCGTCGTTGGTTTTGCTGTGCTGGTTTTCTCCTCCAGTTGGTGGTGGCTTTTCTTTGGCCTGCTGTCCAGCCCCTCTTCAGCCGTTCACCACTTTCTCCCTCTTCCTACCGTCCAACTGTTCACTCTTTTCTGGGCGTGTCGGTGGTGTGCCGATTTTCTCTCCTATCTCCGATGACGGTTGTTCTTCGTTCAATCCGGCCATCAATCATCTCCTCTTTCTCTTTTTCGCTCTCTCCATCCGTCGGCTACTGTTCACTCGACAGCTACATTGTTCACGACGCTGCACTATTCACTCGATTTGTCCATTGACTACACTGTTTACTCTCTTCGTCGTTGCTGGTGGTGTTCTTCCGTGTAGGGTTTGGTGTTTTCTTTGGTTGGTCAATTGTCTAGGTTTTGCTGAATGCTCAATATTGCCGACTCCTTTGTTCTTTGTCTTACAAGAACATTATATACTCTACTCCATGAAACCTTAATAGGGCTTACACGGTGAATTTACTTTCTTGCCCTTCCGTATGGTTTTACCTTTTTGCCCTTCCATGTGGCTTTAATTTACTTGCACGCATAAACCTAGTTGACAACAATTACAACCCATACAAGGCTGTGGGAACAATAGTTGCTTTAATAAGATAAAGGAGGTTATTTCAGCCCAAAATAAGATTTTTATGACACCTTACAGAAAATGGGAAAATTATCTCTATTGACCAAGCAATCGAGTTTGTTTTAAAATTTCTAAATGAAATTAAAAGCAAAATAATAATTGTAGTGATTTTAGAAAGTCTAAATTAAATTTCAAATTTTTATAAAGATTTGGCTTATAATGCCATATCCTTGTTTGATTGCCTAAAGAAAATTTCTCCTAAATGGGGACTAAATCAAACTAAAGTGATTCAACTTATCAAGCAAAGGGCCAAGGAGATTCCTTATTCAACAATTCTTCATTCAAATACCTTTAAAATAATAGAAATTGATAGTTCAAATAGAGGCTATGAAGGAATTCTTAAACAAATAATTAAGGGTAATGAATAGTTAGTTTGATTCACCTTTGGAACTTGGTAAGGAGCTAAAGTTAATTATGCTACAATTCAAAAAAAAAAAAAGTACTTTCTATAATACTATGGATGTTAAAATTTGAATCTAGTTTAATTAATCAATTTTTTTTTTTAGAATAGATTGTCAAGCATCAAATAAGTTTTCACTAAAGTTGTTAAAAATTTAGCCTTAAAACAAATCTTTACTAGATGGCAGGGCATACTCTTTGTATTTGATTTTGATATTAAGTTTATAAAAAAAAAGAATATAATTCTCTTTTGAATTTTTTAATTTGAGAATTTTTGTAGGAAATATCATGAGTGTTGTTCCCACAGCCTTGTATGGGTTGTAATTGTTATCAACCAGATTTTAATTCTCCAATAAACCCTACTAGGGTTTGCATAGAAGGGAGTATATAAACCAGTAGAGCAAAAGAAAAAAAGATGAGAAATACACCAACGGGAGAGCAAACCAGAAATACACCACCGGGAGAGCAAACAAGAAATGCACCACCTGCAAGAGAAGAAATCAGAAATGCACCACCGTAAGAAAAGAAATAAGAGAAGACGGTAAACTTGGAAACGTGAGGTAAGAGACCAGACCTGGTATCCATAAGACGGTGAGAGCAGACCAAGACCAGCAAAACCAAAACGTGTGACGGGGCGAGACAAAGCCAGAACGTGCGACAAGGCGTGACAGACCAGAACGTGCGATGGGGCGTGACAGACCAGAACGTGCAACGGGGAGTGACAGACCAGAATGTGCGACGGGGCGTGACAGACCAAAACGGTGAGAGCAAACCAGAAGCATAAGGCAAGCCGAGAAACATGAACCAGCAAAACCAAAAATGTGAGGCAGGCCAAGAAACATGAACCAAAAAAACCAGAAGCATAAGGTAGGCCGAGAAACGTGAACCAGCAGACCAGAAACATAAGGCAGGCTAAGAAACGTGAACCAACAGACCAGGAGCATGGTGTAGGCCAAGAGACATGAAATGGCAGACCAGGAGCGTGGTGCAGGCCAAGAGACATGAAACGGCAGACCAAGAGTGTGGTGCAAGCCGAGAAACGTGAACCAACAGACCAGGAGCGTGGTGCAGGCCAAGAGATATGAAACGGTAAACCAGGAGCGTGGTGCAAGCCGAGAGACATGAAACAGTAGACTAGGAGCGTGGTGCAGGCTGACAAATGTGAAACGGCAGACCGGAAGCATGAGGCAGTCCATGAGACGTGAAACACTAGACCAGAAGTGTGAGGCAATCCATAAGACGTGAAACGCTAGACCAGTAGTGTAAGGCAGGCCGTGAGACGTGAAACGACAAACTTGAAGCATGAGTGCAGGTCGTAAGACAGTGAGACGGTGAGACCAGGAGTTAGGTGAAACAATCTAGAGAAGAAATTTGGTATAGCATTTAAGAGAACTCAACGTATTTCCAAATTTCTTCAAAAGAGGTTTGAGAGAGTTTTGTTGATCTTCCAAGTGGTAGTGAAACAGCCTATTCAAATCACACAGAGGCAACACAAGCTAGAAAAAGGGTAGACACAATAAGTGACACTCTTTGTATTGTGATTGCTTTGTATTTGCAATAGTGAAAGGAGTAGAAGATTAAGACATCCATTGTAATCATAGGGGATACCACACTGGTGTTCTCAAGTATAGTGGATTGTCTCGATAGAGGAAGAATCCCTACCACCATAGAGTACGTCACATTGACGGAACCATGTAAATCTCTTGTGTCTTTGCTTTGAATTTACATTCTGTGGTTTGAATTGAGTTGTGAACGCAGCTAAAAAATCATCAAACCTATAACCTAAAAGAAGACCTAATCAAGAACAACCAATCCGTTTAATAGGCAATGTGTCTGAAAGGTAACTTTGGAAACTATTATGACTAGTAGGTAACAATAGATCTACCTTAGTTGAATCTGAGAAAGAGTTCATTTCTGAGAAGAGTTTGAAGTTTTTCACCTATCAAGTAAAAAAAAAGGGTGTAATACTGATTCACCTCCCCTCTCAGTATTACAGACTAGTAGATCCTAGGGTGAAGTAGGGAACTTCAATGAATAAAAGACCCTTAATCCTAAGATTAACATCACCAGCAAAGCTAGTTATTTCACCAACAAAAGATGGAGTAGCAACATGTAAGGCAAAGGACCTAGACCCAATACCAAAGAATGCTTATAGGTGTGCAAAAGATAAAGGATTAACTTACCTATTTATTCTACAATTTATTAAATATTTATGTCATATTGAAAGTAATTATGTTAATTTAAAATCTTATGAGATTATAGGGTTTTATGCCAAGGAAATGTATTTTCATCTTGGCATAAAAAATCAATATTATTATCAATAGATTTTTATCGAAATATAATTAATGGTTATTAAACCAATTAAAAAGAATAGGTAACTTGATTATCCATGACTAGGTTTATGCTAAATTTAAAATCAAAAGGGTTATTTACCCTAATGAATGGTAAGGACATTTATTAACTTCCAAATAATTAAAAAAATGGTGAAAGTTTAAAACTTTCAATTACTTTAATTATATTGATAAGAAGATAGAGATCTATACTATGACAATAAATAAAGAAAATTTAGTTGGTCTATTTAAGGTTTAGTTTTATAAATGGGGATTGCATTCAATATCTATACTTATTAAAGTAAAAATTGTTTATGAATAATTTAGTTTAAAAAATAATGAAGTAAGAGATTAAATATTGTTATGTACAACTCTCTATCATGTACCACGAATAGTCAAATGGGATTATGTTATCACTATAAGACAAAGAAATCTGCTTGGAGAAAAGTTGACTCATGTTCCATCATTAACCAAGTAGACTCACATATATTGGTGGGAAAATTTTAACTTTTTCAATAATGGTGTATATACAGTCAAAGGAGTTATTGATTTCAATTTGGAACCACTAAAGTTGGCTCCCTAGGCTTCCAAAACTCTAAAACAATTATTCAAAGAATTATTAGAGTCAGTACCAAAGGCAAAGTTGATGAAAATGATGGCTACTATCCTAAAGGATGATAGCAAACTTGAAAGTAGTCAAATCAAAGAAACCAATGATGGTATAATGCAAGATTCACAAGAGTCACCTAACTTTTATTAAAGCATGAAAAGAAAAGAAGTGTTGGTGAAGGAAAAGTCAAGGAATCTACTTTATTAAAGACACTTTAATAAAAGCACTTCTAAAAGGTTATTTTGTCAAACCTACTTTAATAAAGTCACTTTAAGGAAAAAAAAGATTTGTCTTGTTGTGACAAAAATCTTTAATAAATAACATGTCATATGAGGTACAAAGCGCATCTTGTATGTGTGCATTTTCTTTATTTCTCTCCTATAAGAAAAGTGTGTTCTTCTAATTTACAATCTTCCTCTCTTTTGTAATTGGTATCAAGTATTAATGAAAGTTTTAACATGATAAGGTAGTTGTTTTCCACTTTAATAAGAATTTTGCATAGATACTATTAAACACACAAAATTATAGATATAACAAGCAAACATAGCATAGTACAATTATAGAATAAGAATAACAAGAAAATAAGAAGGAAGGAAAGCAATAACCTTATCAAGTTGAAGTTTTCATTAAATAAGACCATTACACAAGCTTGATTCAATTAATATTAATAAGGAATCACAAAAGCTATTATATTGTTTGTCTCTAGGACAAACGATAACCAAATTATTGAATCCTAAACTAGTGGCTAGTTTAACCACCACTTACACCATTGCCAAATGTAGGAATTTATATTTTGTTTGGTATTAACTAATAAGCTTTAGAGACAACAAGGTAAAATCATTATAACCCTGTGAAAAAGAAAGATCTTCTTCTATGGTTTTAATGGCTTGTTTTAAATAAGTACACACTTTTGTGGTGAACTAACAAGAAAGAAGAATATGGCAAATGCCATTTTTGTAAATAATTATTATTTATATTATCATTAACTATTATTTCTTTATTTCTATTATTACTACCACTAAAACTACTACTACTATTATTATTACTAAATAAAAGGTTTTGAGGTATTCTATTCATTATATATTACCTACAAATTTCTCAGATTGTTAAAGGTTCACACCTAGTCAAAGATTTACACCCAAAAACATGCCTTTTGGGCTAATATGGCCACTTAACAATGACAACTTGACCTTAGTTTGAAATATGCAAACAGAATATAATTACTTATCCCCCTAAAAAGAAAAATTAAGCTCTAATACCAATCTTACATGGTTACTATTAAATATACAAAATTATAGATATAACAAGTAAGCATAGCATAGTATAATTATAGAGTAAAAATAACAAGAAAATGAGGAGTGAAAATGACTACCTTATCAAGTTAAAGCTTTCATTAATACTTGATACTGGTTAAAAAGCATTCTTTTTTCTTAATCTTTACATCTCCATCATTGAATACAATGACAAAGATTTAGAGATTAAATTCTTTCATAACAAATTTATCAAGTTAAATCTAAAAGATAAGATAAGGCATTTAACCACTTCAGTTTCCTTAAACTTCTCTCAAGAATTTGACAAAATTAGAAGAACAAAGAGCAAGTTAGTCACCCACAATACAAGGTTGAATTTCCTCTATTTACATTAGCTTTAATAATTAAAGAACCTATTGGTCTATCTTCTTATTTTCCATCATTTTCAGATATAGGGTATCAAGATGAGTATTACCAAATATACATTGATGTGGTTTTCACAAAGATTATAAAATTTGGTGCATGCACAAAAGTTAATTTCTAGATCATTTTGCTAAATTAAATCATTTCAATGAAAAGAGAAACCTTATTAACAAGAAATGAAATGACTTTCTCATCTTTTAAGTAATAAACCAACCAAATGAAGTAAGAAACACTAGTTATAATTGATGACACCAATGCTTGATGGACTTCAATGAATTTAGACTACTAAAGAATTTTATCATCCATATTGTAATGAATATAATGCTTGGTGTAGTCATAAAAGTTAATTCCATAATAATTATTTGTGAATGAGTCTTGCAATGAAAGGGGAAGCCTTGTTAGGTAAAAATGAAGTAACAATCTCATCATTAAGGAAATTAACAATATAAGAAAAGATAATAAATTTCAATAACTGCAATGTTTGATGGACTTCAATGGATTTAAACTACCAAAAATTGTATTAATGTGGTTATAGCAACGAATATCATGTTATTCAAACTAAAACTACTCTCATATTCATTTTGTGTAATTAACTTTATGCATGAAGAAGTGAATCCTTATAAGCAACAAATGAAGTGTCTAACTCAATTTTTTAAGGCAATTAACCATTCTATCTATGTAAGAAAAGTTATTCATGATCAATAACTTCTATGTTTGATGGGTTTCAATGAATTTAGACTACCAAAGGCATGTTCATATGTTTGCAACCATGAATATAATGTTTGAAGCAAATATAAAAGTTAATTTCTTAATCATTTAGTCTAAATGATTTATGTCTTTGGTTTGTGTTTCTTGATAAACATTAGGTCAAGGTTTTACGCTTTTTAAACCTAATTTAGCTTTCTTTGGGTTTAAATTCCTTACTTTGTTTGTGGGTCTCATTGTACTCCTTGAAGTTCATATCATTTTGTATTAGAGGTTTAGGGTGTATATCAAGTTTGCTTGTCTAAATTTGAGTTTTTCTTTTATTTTTCTTCTTAGCTACATTATACCCTTTTGTCCTTTGAATATATAAATTCTAATTTCATCTATTCTTGCCTTTTTTTATTCTTGAAATAAAAACATGAAAATAAAAAAAACATGAAATTTTTGTTTAATATAGGAAAAACAAGAAAGGAAAGATTGTAGTTAATTCGTTTCTATTTGTGAAGTAAATCCCATTTAGGTGGCTTACAATATGGGAAAATACTAAATTAATGAAATAGACTTTATTTATTTTCAATTTCTAGAAGGATTTAAATCTAGTTAAAGAATAATTATTTTTTCACTTGGAGTAAAAATGAATCACACTTGCCTTAATGTTTCCAACCCATGATGAATATGCTTAAAATGATGAGAAACGAGTGGTTAGCTAATTTTTTATGCACTAATCTTGCTAGAGCAAAGTGTGAACTATGAAGATTTCACTCACCCTTTAATGATTCCATTGCTTAAAAAGTTTATTGATGTCTTTCAAGATGAGATTCCACTTACTTTACTTCCTATAAGGGAGATTTAACTCTATGTTGATTTGTAACCCAAAGTGCCTTAATTGAACCAACTAGTATATAGGTGCAACCCAAAGGAGGCTAAACAGTTATAATGACAAGTAAATGAGTTTGGCTCTAAAGGCAATATATGTCAAAGCTTCAAGTCATGTTTTGTCACTTCATTAAAAATTTCAGCATCATTATTACTCCACTTACAGATTGCTTAAAAAGAGAAAAGTTTGTATGGACTCCTAAAGCACAATGAAGCTTTAAGACTATTAAAAGCCTTGGGCTTTACACTTCTTGATTTTGAAAAGCTTTTTGAAGTGCAATGTGACCTATTTAGCATTGAATTATAGGAGTATTACTTCAAAAAAGTTGACTAATAGCTTAAATGGAAGAGCACCACCACTAAATATGGTCAAAAATCGGGTTCATCATCTTTTTAGAAATCAAATTGGGATAAAAAGGATGACATAGCTATTTTTGAGCCAAAGGCTAAAGTAGTTAAGGTAAAAGGTGTTGGAGTGATGTGAACCCATGGGTTAGAGACCCAACATGCATAAGGAATCAAACAACAACCCAAAAAAGCTAAATAAGTTTTTAATCATACAAAAACTAAACTCAACATTCAAAGGAATACAAAAATAAAGTATAAAAAAGGATATATACACCATACTCTAAAAAGGAAGGAATTTAGGAATAATAAGTCAAGTTAAATGCTATAAAAATAGTTAGTTCTTAGAAGAACCAAAGGAGAAAATTCTCAATTTTTATTATTACCAATGATCTATCTACTTTAACAATAAAATCGAGTCTATATGTAGAATAAATTAACAATTGTAAATAAGTTGATCACAAACTTACTCTTATTTTTTTAGGAGTTGTTATAGAAACCCAAAAATCATGGAGTACAGGCCTATTCAATGTAATTATACAATTAATAAAGCCTTGGCCTAATTAAGATATAATTTGCTACCTTTTAATCTTGAATTATCATTTTTGGACCAAATTTCTTCAAAAAGCTTGTTAAGTGCCTCTTCCATTGTTTTAGCTCTTAAACATATCAATGGTGCACCTTGAATGCATAACAAGTCCTCTGAAGCCCTTCATGTATTGGCTCCTCCATGCACCTCGTTATTCACCTTCTCTGCAAAACAATTCATCCTTATATCATCACCTGCTTCACAAAATGTTAGGAATAACCTTACACATACTCCCTTACCTATTTCTTTCAATTATTGTCACTCAACCTTCATGTTTATTTCTCTTTAGCGGCTTTTTTCATAATAAGTTCACCCTCCTTTTACCCTTCTAATTTTCCCTTTAACTTTTTAAGAAATAGACAAACTATATCAAGAAGATTAATTTTAAACAAACTAAACTCATAGAATAAAATATATAGGAGATTATTAAACTAATAGAGAACAACAAGTTCAAAAATGAAAAGGGATATTAATCAAAACAAATTTAATAAACTAAACTTAAAGAATACAAATTAAAGAGTTAAACCTAGAAGATAAACTTAGATGACAAAATAAGAGTTAAACCTTAAGTCATGTTACCATGGTTTACTTATGTAAGCTGTTATTTGGCAATTTGAACTTTAGGCATAAATCATTAACAATAATACTATGAGATTTGATGGATAAGCTAAGACAAGGTTTTCAAAGGTAGATCTTTAAAGTGGTTATCATCATATTTGAATGAGGGAAGGTGATGAGTGGAAAATGATTTTTAAAACTAAGGGAGACCTCTATGAGTGACTTGTCATGCCATTTTGGTTTATCTAATGTTCCTAGTATATTTATGAAACTAATGAATCATATTCTAAAACTATTCATTGGAAATTTTGTTGCTGTATACTCTAATGACATTCTTGTTTACAATTAAAATGAGGAAGAACATTTGTGATAACTCTAAAAGATATATAAAAATTGTTTATGCAACAACTATTTGGCAATCTAAAAAAGTGTCATTTCTTTACTTTAAGTGTTGTATTCTTGGGATATGTTGTTTCAAGTGAAGACATTAAAGTGGATGAAAATAAGATTGAAGCAATTCATAGGTAGCCTACTCCCCAATTTAATTGTGGTGTGAAACGTTTTCATGGTTTAGCCTTTATTTAATGTCAATTTATTAAAAATTTCAGCACTATTATTCCTCAACTTATAAATTGCATAAAGAGAGAAAAGTTTGTATGGACCTATAAAGCATAATAAAGCCCTAGTCCTTGCACTTCCTAATTTTGAAAATCTTCTTGAAGCAAAATGTAAAGCATTTGGCATTGAAATTAAAGGAGTATTACTTTAAAAAACTTGACCAATAGCTTATTTTAAAGAGAAACTCAATCGTTCTAAGCAAAGGTAGCTTAAGTGGAAAAGCACCACCATAAGATATGGTTAGAATTCAGGTTTATTGTCTTCTTAAAAACTAAATTGGAATAAAAATGACGACATGGCTATTTTTGAGCCAAAGGTTGAAGTACCTAAGGTAAAAGTTGCTAGAGTGACATGAACCCCAAAAAACATGGCTTAGAGACCTAACACACATAAGGAATCAAACAAGAACCCAAGAAAGCTAAATAAGTTTTTAACCATGCAAAAACCTAGACCTAACGTTTAAAGGAATACAAACCTAAGGTATAAAAAAGGATATGGTTGCCAAACTCCAAAAAGAAAAGTTTAGGAGTGATAAGTTAGATTGAATGCCATAAAAAGAGTTAGTTCTTCATAAGTTCTTTAGTCTTTGGAAGAATTGAAAGAGAAAATTCTTAATTTTTATTTTTACCAATGATCTATCTACTTTAACAACAAAATCAAACATAATTATAAACTAAATTAACAACCCTAAACATATAAATAATGACAAACTTTTTAAATAAGTTGATAACAAACCTACTCATTTTTTTAAGAGTTGTTGTAAAACACTTAAAATTGATTAATATAAACCTATTCAACATACCTATACAATTAATAAAGTCTTAGCCTACATTAAGATATACTTGATTGCCCTTTAATCTTAAATTAGCATTTTTGGATCAAATTTCTACAATCAACTTGCTAAGTGTCTCTTTCATCCTTTTAGCTCTTGAATGTGTTAATGGTGTTCCTTGAATGCTTAAAAAATCCTTAGAAGCCCTTTATATATCAACTCCTCCATGGATCTCATCATTTCCCTTCTCCTCAAAAAGATTCTTCCTTAAATCATCACCTACATCAAAAACTGTTAGAAATAACCTCACACATAACCCCTCACCTGTTTCTCTCAATTATTATCACTCAACCCTTATGTTTACTTCTCTTTAGTAACTTTTCTCATAATGAGCTTACATTCTTAACTTTTGCCCCTCTAATTTTCCCTTTTACCTCTTTAAGAAGCAAATAAGCTAAATCAAGAAGATTGATCTTAAGATAACCAAACTCACAAAATAAAGTATAACCTTAGCTCTTTTATGGATCTCATCATAAAGGTAGTAATGATAAAGGTAAAACAAAAGCAACACAAGGTTGAAATGGAGATATCAAGCATTTTTGTTCCTTAATGAAAGGGAACATTTCATCAAAATGTCCTAACAAGCATATAAGGATTTTGAGGGAGGACGGTGAAATTGAAACTAAAGGTAAATTTGATTATTAGTTTATGTCACCATTAGAGAATAACGATGATGGTGTGGAATACCTTGTTGATAAAGGGCTACTTGTAATGAGGCATTCTTTAAATAAACAGGTGAAAGATAAGGATAAAGCACAATGCAACAACATATTTCACCCAAGATGCCATATCAAAAATAAAGTATGTAGTATGGTTATTGAGAGTGGTAGTTATACTAATGTTGGTAGTATTGTTTTGGTTGAAAAGTTGAATTTACTTACTACAAAGCATCCAAGGCTATATTAATTATAGTGGTTAAATGATTATGCAAAAATCAAAGTAAATAATCAAGTGTTGGTTCCGTTCTTTATTCAAAAATACAAAGATGAAGCACTTTGTTAAGTATTTCCAGTGCATGTTGCTCACTTACTATTAGGGTGGTTATGGCAATATCATAAGAGGGTGATGGATGATGGTTTCAAGACTTAGTATTCATTCATTAAGGATCAGAAACAAATCACTCTTATTACATTCAATCCTAGGTAAGTCTATGAGAATTAAGTGGCAATGAAAACGAGAGTGAGTTAAAGAAAGAAAATTAGGCAAGGAGAAAAAAATCAAAGAGAGAAGAATTGAAAATGAGTCAAATAAGAGAGAAAAGACTAAAAGTATTAAAAAGAATGACAAAAAATTAGTGAGCATTTATGTAAAAGTGATGTTAAGATTATGTTCTTAGCAAAATAGTCTATGTTTGGACTTTGGTACAAAAATGCTTATTATAGTGCTAATGCATTTAACCTCTCTTTGTCTAGTGTTATTAAATTTCTTTTTGGGAATTTTGAGGATGTATTTCCCAAAGACATTACAAATAGTTTACCACATAAAAAAGGAATTGAACATCAAATTAATTTTATCCTTAAAGCAATGAGTCCAAACTAACTTGTATATAAAAGTAACCATAAAGAAATGAAGAAATTTCAAAGAAGGGATATGTTAAAGAAAACATAAGTCCATGTGTGGTTCCTATTTTACTTGTGCTTAAGAAGGATGAGACATAACAAATATGCATTATTGTTGTACAATCAACAAAATCACATTTCTAGATGTGATGACATGTTAAATGAGTTACATAGTTCTTGCATTTTCTCTAAAACATATTTAAAAGGTAGGTGTGATCAAATTAGAATGAAGAAAGGTGATGAATGGAAAATAACCCTTAAAATAAAGCTTGGTTTGAATGAGTGGTTAATTATGCCATTTAGATTAACGTGTCATTGGCTTTTTTTGAATTCTTAAAAAACCCTTAAAAGAATTCCATGGATCTCATCATTCCCCCTTACTAAAAAATATTCATCCTCAAATTATCACTTACATCAAAATTATTGTAATTCCAATACTTGAAAAATTACACTTAATCTTAAAAGTTTTAACAATGTCAAGTAAAGCAAATAAGGGTATAAAACTTAATTTTTTCTTAATTAAATTAAAAGGCTTATCTTAATTACTACCTTGCTTAAAATCCACATTTTCTTAACAAGCTTAGCTAATGGTGCAACAATAGTGCTAAAGTCCATAACAAAGCATTTATAGAAACTCTCTACTTTGAGAAAACTATGTACATCACTAACTTACTTTGGTGTAGGCCAATTATTGATTGTCTGAACCTTTTTCTCATCAACCTTAATAACCCTAGCACTCATAACATAACCAATAAATATGATCTAATCATTACAAAGTTAATATTTCTTGAGGTTAACATCAAATTTCTCATAACATAAAATACTTTAAAAAGAATATAAATAATCAAGATGCTCATCTAAATTTTTGCTATAGACCAAAATATCATGTTAATACACAACCATAAATTTACTATTGAATAGACACAAAACATATTTCATTAATCTCAGAAAAGTGCTTGGTGCATTAATGACACCAAATGGCAAAACAAGCCATTCATACAAATTATACTTAATTGAAAGTTGCTTTTAACTCATCTCCCTCTCTTATCTTAATTTGGTAATATCCATTTTTCAAATTAATTTTAGAAAAGATACATGAACCATGTAATTCATCTAACATGTCATTTAATTTAGATATGGGACAACAATACTTTATAATGATTTTGTTGATTGCTTAACAATCAACACACATCCTTCAAGTCTCATCTTTATTAGACACAAGCAATATTGGAATTGCACACAAACTCATGTACTCCCATACATATCCCTTTGCCCTAAGCTCCTTAACTTGCCTCTGAAGTTACTTTGCATCCTCAAGATTACTTCTATAAAGGGAATTGGACATTAAATAGATTTTGTCGTAAAAGCAATATTTCTAAACTAACCTACATATATAAATGATGAGATCTATGGAGGAGTTTATGCATTAAGGGCTTTAAAGGATCCATTAAGCATTCAAAAAGGTTTAATCACTTAAGCCAAAGCCAAAAGGATCAAGGAAGCACTAAATCGGCAAATTGAAGACATCTATGCCAACCAAACTATAAATGGTGTGAACTTAATTTTGAAAAAAGATTAGTGATTTATTACTATGATTAAAGTGCTCAATGGGTTAAGTTTAAGCAATAAAATCTATTCCTAAATAGTAATTTGCAATAAAATAAGAATGTTCCTATATTTTAAGAGTCTATCATTATCTTTATTTTTAAGGTTTTTAGGATCATTATTTCAATCTATAAATAGGCACCTTCTTATAAGTTCAAAAGGGTAGATAATTATATGAATTAAGAAGTGAGAAACTTTTTCTTTGGGTTCTTTTTTGACTTTGAGAACTTATCAAGGTTATTTTCTTGTGGCATTCCAACACAATTTATCTTTCCCAAGTCCATCATTTTCTGAAGTGTGACATTCATATCCTTCTTTATTAGCTTTGTTTTCCTTTAAATATGAGGTCTAGTTCTTGCATGATTGAAATCTAATTTAGTTTTTTTAGGTTCTTGTTCACTTCCTTACAAGTGTTGTGTCCCTAAGCCATGTCTTTGGACTTTCACATCAAGAAGTAACTTTGAGGAAATAAAGGAATTTCAAAGACTAGTTGAAGAGCTCATGCAAAAGGCATATGTGAGAGCAAGCATAAGTTTTTTCATGGTTCTCATACTACTTGTGCTTAAGAAGGATGAGACCTAGCAAATATGCGTTAATTATCACACAATTAACAAAATCACTATAAAGTATTAACACTTATTCCAAAATAACATATTTAATGAATTGCATAGTTTTTACATCTTCTTTAAAATTGATTTAAAGAGTGGGAATCATCAAAGTAGAATGTGAGAAGATGATGAATGGAAAATAGTCTTTAAAAGAAAGTATGGTTTGTATGAATAATTAGTTATGTCATTTAGATTAACTAATGCACCTAATTCTTTCATGAGATTAATAAACCATATTTTGTGTGCTTTCATAAGCAAATTTGTAGTTATTTATTTTGATGATATTATAGTTTATGGTAAGAACATAAATGATCACACTATGCATTTGTGAAATGAACAAGATGTTTAAAGAAAAGAAAGATTGAATGCTAACCTTGATAAGTGTTCCTTTTGCACAAATCTGCTTATATTTTTCAGTTATATAGTTTTGACTAAAGCAATAGTAATTGATGAGGAGAAGGTTAAGGTTATTAAAGAACAGTTGGCATTTAAGAATACTTTCAAGGTGCAAAGTTTTTATAGTTTAGCTAATTTCTATATGACATTTGTTAAGAATTTTAGCACAAGTGTTGTACCATTAATTGAAATTGTGAAGAAAAGTATAGGTTTTGTGTGTAAGGAAGTGAATAAGAGTGTGCATTTAATCTCATTAATGAAAAATTAAGCTTTGCACCATTACTTGTATTGACTTATTGCAATTTTTAATAAAAAATTAAATGGGGTAACACCTAATTATCCAACTTATTATATGAAGTTGTATGCATTAGTAAAGGGTTTAAATACATTGCAGCATTATCTTTAGCCTAAAAGTTCATAATCCATAATGACCATAAGTCCTTGAAACATTTGAAGGGATAATGTAAGTTGAATATATGACATGCTAAATGGGTGAAAGCAATGAAGACATTTCCTTACATAATCAAGTATAAGCAACAAAACATTATGACTAATACATTATCTCAAATATATGCACTTATCTCTTCATTAAATGAAAATTTGTTAGGATTTGAGTGCATTAAAGTTTCATATGTTAATAATCTTAATTTTGTTAATGTGTTATTTAGGGGACATGCATGTTATTTACTTATTTTATAATTCTAATGAGCTAAACAATGTTTTGGCTTAAGCCCAATCATTTAATTAGTAGTTTTAGCTAAATTTGTTGTTTTCGATTTTATTTTGAATTTACTATTCTCTTTTGAACTTTACATATAAGCATGTAACCCTTTTCTATAGGAGAGGCTAATTTATTTTTTTAAGAGATAATTCTTTTCAATTCTTTTGAGAACTTTGTAACTTATCAAGGTTACTTTTATGGAGTTTTAATTTTGATTCACATCTTTAGTTCATATTTTCTTAATAAACATATAGTCAAGATTTTACTCTTGTTAAAGCTAGATTATCTTTCTTAGAGTTTTAATTCCTTGTTTTGCTTAATTGATTCAAACCAATAATAATGTACCAAGGTGGTTGTTGCAATTAAAATGATGTTTGATATATATATATATATATATATATAAAATGTTAATTACAAGACCATTTTGTATGATTGTCCGCATACATAGAAAGGAGAAGGCTTATTAGGAGCTAATGAATTAATTGTCTTATCTTTGTAAGTAATCAACCGTTTTATTCGTGTAAGAAAAGCCAATCCAAATGAATAACTCCTCTCTTTGTTTCAATTCAATAGATCTAAACTACTCAACTTATATTGACGTGGTTCTCACAATACATATAATATTTGATGTAGACACAAAGGTCAATTTTATTATTAGTTTGTGTGAGTAAATCTATTTAGTAAAAGAAGAAGCCATATTAGGAACAAATGAAGTTATGGTCTTATCTTTTAAGTAATGAACCATTCAAACCATGTAAGAGAAGCCTATTATGATCAATGACTCCTATGTTTGATGGATGTCAATGGTTTTATACCCCTAAAAATGTATTTGATTTATTGTTGTAAAAAATATCTTATTTAGTATTGAAACAAAAGTTTATTTTTTGATCATTTTGTGTAAATGACTTTTAGTAACAAAAAAGGAAGCCTTCTTAACTAAAAATGAAGAGACAATTTAATCTTTTAAGCAATGAACCACTCAAACCATATATGAAAAGTTAATAAAGATATGACTTCCATGTTTCATGAACTTTAATGGAGTTAGGCTACCAAATGAGTATTGTCATGGTTTTTGGAATGAATTTACTGTTTGGTATATACACAAAAGATAATTACATGATAATTTCATGTGGCTTACTCCTTCCAAAGAAAAGGGAAAACTTATTAGCCATAAATGAAATGATTATCTCATTAACAATTATATATATGTGAGAAAGGTTAATCAAGATCAACAACTCCTATGTTTGATGTACATCAATGCATTTAGACTACCTAAGGTGTATTGATGTGCTTGTCATAATGAATATAATTTTAGTAAATACACAAGGGTCAATTTCATGTTCATTTTATGTCCATGGGTCCACACATTAAAAAAAGAAGCCATGTTAGTAAGAAATGAAGTGACGATACCATCTTTTAGGCAATTAACCATTTAAACCATGTAAAAAAAAAAGCCTAATCAAGACCAGTAACTCTTATGCTTGATGGACATCAATAAGACCACTGAAGGTCTATTTAAGTTCTTGTTACAAAAAATTTATTGTTGGTGTGGATATTAAAGTTAATTTCATAATTATTTTTTAAGCTAAAGTGTATGAATCTTACTTTAGGCTAAACCCATGCAAGATTAGTACCAAAGCCTTGTTTTTCTTTTTAGGAGGAGAGGTAGTATAAGAATTATATTTTCTTTGCAAATTTTAGAGTAAGGTTGAGTTGCCAATGTTGAATGGCCATATTAGTTTGAAAGGTATGTTTTTGAACATAAATCTTTGACTAGATGTGAACTTTTGAGCATCTAAGAAATTTTTAGATAATGTATAATGAATAAAATCCATCAAAACCTTTTGTGTAGTAATAAGAGTAGTAGTAGTTCTAGTAGTAATAATGATAAAAACAAAGAAATAATAATTAATAATAATATAGATAATAATTATTTACAAAAATAACATTTGTCATCTTTTTCTTCCTCCTCTATTTGCTATAAGAATGGGTTTTTACATAAAATAGACCATATGGTTAAAATCATAAAAGATATTTCTCTTTCATAAAGTTATAATAATTTACCTTGTTGTCTCTAGAATTTATTAGTCAACACCAAAAGAAATATAAATTTATACACTTAGGAATGGTGCAGGTGGTGGTTAAACTAGCTACTAGATTAGGATTAAATAATTTTGTTATCCTTTGTCTTAAAGATAAAAGACATAACAAGTTTCATGATTCCTTATAAAAATTAATTGAATCAAGTTTGTGTGATGAGCCTATTTATTTCTCATGTTATCTAAATATCACATTTTCATTAAATAATTCAAATTTGGTTCATCTATTATGTTTTGATATTAAAACAGAACTTAGTTATTCTTTTTCTTTTCATGATTTTTTACATTGGCATAAAAAGTTTAAAGATAAAGAATAAGTGTTTCCGTCCCCCACCTCTCTTACAATGAATATATTAATTTATTTTAAAATGCAAGAGAACAAGAGTTCTTTGACAGAAACATGAAATGTAGATATTAATAGAAAGGTTATTCTCTACAATGAAGGGCACTATAGTACCTGCTGGCTGTACGAGGATTATTATGGACTTAGGAACTACGAACCCAGTCACCATTAGAGTTCATTTCCCGTGGATACAATTCCACTTCAGTTCATCTTCTAGAGGCACTTAATGGTGTCGCTATGAAGTCTAAGCGAATATCTAATGGCTAGCTTTTGGGTTTTAGAAGATTCAAACTGGTGACCATTGACCCATGTACTACTACAGAGCCATTTTGTCCTGGAGAATTGTGTTTAGTCAAGTCATTTTGAATGGATTTTTTTTTTTTTTTTTTTTTTGACGTTTCACGTATAAAAACTCAACATGCTGAAAAATTCAATATTATGAGACTAAGGAGTTGTACTATGTATTGTTGCAGGAATGACTAGTAAACTTGCCACTGTGACCAACACTATTTCACCTGCCACCCCAATGTAGGTCATTAATTAAAACCTCGTAATTCTCACAACTAGATTTTCGTATTGTAGGATTGATATCTTTAACGCACCACCTTAAATGCATTTTCTATTTTTCATACAAAATGAGAAGAGTGGAGAAAGTAAAGTTCATCGTCTAGGGGTGTACTAATAAACGGAGAAATGGGGTTTGAACATAAGAAAGTTATCACCAATTCTTGGCCGGGGTCTGGACATCAGGAGGTCATCCATGATCTTGATGTGGACATAGCTGAAATGGACTATTCTCCAGCAAAGAGAAAACCTCCAATATACAACTAGATAGTTCTGCTAAGAAAGTGGGGCTGAGGGAGAGGGAAAAAAAATGCTAGAGGGACAAGAAAAATCTTGTTTGGTTAGAAGGCACAAAGCTAAAGGTCAACAAGAGGTTGCTGCATGAGACATGTTTCTGAAGTTGCAGAAACTTTCGGAGAAGAAAAGAAAAAGAAATATGCAAGAGAGACGAATTTTTTAGGCCAAAAGCAGACTCCTTTTGTCTTGTATTTCACTTTTATATATATCATGTAATTATAATGTATTTGGTGTATAAGTACAAAACACATTACATGACAATCTACTAAACAAATTGGCTTATCTACAATTACAAGCAACCTCCACTCTTTACAGCCACCTAATGTTACTTGCTTGATTTAGACAAACAAATGGAACCCTTACTTGCCCAAAAAGGCCATTAAAACCAAAAGTTGAAATGCAACTAAACACTAAGAAGATTGCCCTTCAACACCAACTGGTTTTGCTGGAAACACTTTTGTAACTGCCATAACTGTCAACGAGCATTTTCCATCCAAGTTCTACTGTTCAAGCCCAATATTCATCAAAAAATTTTGGCATAATAAATTGTACTGATATTCTACATAGAAGTTAAATAGCATTACAGGAATGCTGCTGTTTTTCAGGGTTAGGTAACTTTGTGCATATTGTATACTTTTTTTTCCTTTTTTTCAGTACATGGTATATTCTATTATATTATTCTAATTATATAATTTTTACTGATTGAATCATGAGCTCTTTGTGGGAGCTTGGCGTAACATAGAGGTTTTTTAACCATATAGGTTCCAAGAGAAGTACAAGAAAAGATAAATTCAATTCATGTAACTAGTTTGGCTTTTGGATTTACTTGAACTTATGACAAGAACACACGATTTTAAAACTCTATGCGAATGATGACCTTGACCCATGTGCATGGAGATATAAATCAAATGGTATAAGCATGTGCATGGATACTGAAATTTCCAATATTGGGGGACCATGATTGCAGGGAAAGTTTGCCATTAGATACCATAGTGGCCTCACGAGTAGGCAAGCTAAGCCTAGAAGAGTGTATTGAGATTGTATATATTGATTTATTATTTTCATATTTTAATGATTCTGTATCAATTTTAGATCATCTACTGTTAAATTAATTAACATGAGTGACCCATATTATTTAAAGTATGACCCAAAATAAAAGGCCTAATACGATGGTCGTTTAGGCATAATGGCAATTTGGGTCATCGGGTTTAAAATCCCTCCACTCTCCCTATTAAGAATAACCGTTACAGGAAGAGGAATATTCTCCCATTTAAGATAACT
>CM038608.1:5497107-5678524 GCA_021533255.1 Ceriops tagal
CAACTCTCTCAAGTTCTAGTGGGAAATCAGCATCTTCCACAATGACTTTTGGCAAATCGTCACGAACAAACTGCGCTGCACTCTTTCCTCCATGCCCATCAAAAACCTGTTATTCCAAGGGAATGCTATCTTAAATTTTCCAAAATACAACGAGAATCAGTATTCTTATTGATTAGCAATATTCTTAACTTCCAAAATGTTGAAATCTATCGTCAAAAGGATCGAAGCATACTCCTCTTTTTAGACAGAGTTAAATATTTAACCAGAAATAAGGATGTGGTACAACACTTGTCGCTTCCCAAATATGTGAAGTATCCTTTTCCCCAACTTGTCACAAACCAATATTTCAATTGACTAGTTTTTGATTTATAAACTTGCCACATTTTATTTATTCCAGATTTTTTGTTTCTCTTTTAGTACCTCGGCCTCAAACACAACAAAGGTAGAACGATGGACCAGATTCATGCACAAGCACAAATTCAATAGAGGCTTCATACTTTAATGTCGGTTGAATTTGCCCACAGGAGTGATATGTTATGCCAAGAACTTCATAATTCTTATTATTATTAGAAGTTTAACCAAAGAAAAGCGGCAAATGAAGGGAAGTTCATCTTCTACTAAGTTGATCTGATCTCCTTAAAAGATTACTATGCTTGATAATTAAAAAAGCTTTACCCTTATTACCAAGTGATTGAAAGAAACTGGGACTCTTTTCAGTACTTTGATAAAACCACACACGTGAAAAAGAATAGCCCATGAAGGAATGCCATAATAGATATTTTATTGCTAAAATAGTGGACAGATGGCATTAAAGGCTGGAAAACATACACCGTAGAAAGAAATAGCTTCATCACTGTGTAAACTACTACCAAATTTCTTAGCCAAGTTGTTGATGCAATTGTGTGTATCCTCCATATGAGGTCTGCCACCATTGTCAAACCATTCCTGAGCGAAGGGACAAGGCCAAATTCTTTAAGGGATTTGTTTTCCGCTCTGTGACCACCCTCTCTTCATAAATGCTTTCCAACCGAGGAGTCGTAAAGATTCAAAATTCAAAAGAAATAATTAGAAGGATGATAAGTAACTTAAGAAAGCAATCCAAGTGGAAGAAGCCATTTTCAATTCCAAATCTCACACACAAAAACAACTTGATATTCTTTCAGGTAGTCAAAATAAATTTTTCACAAAAATGATGATATTATTGCATCAACAATAGAAATACAAAATAAAACAGAATTGAGAGGATAATTTAATTTTTTTAAAAGATTTTATTGTTTGTCTTTTATTTATAAGATTTTAGGTCTTTGATGTGTTGCAGCTTATTTTAATACAATCACAAATCAGGAAGACGTACAAAGAGTGGGGTAAATTAACTTGACAGGCTTTTGTTCACTTTTCATGTTTCTTGTTTCTTCAATACCAATAAATCATTAACAGTTGGATCCAACAAAATTTTTATCTTGACATGAAGTATTTCACCAAAACCTAACAAATTCAAACGGGAGAGAGAATCAGATAAAAATGTATTGTTGGAGAGAAGATTCTTAGGAATATGTTTAGATTTGTAAACTGTTTTGTTTATCTCTACAGTGGCAACAATTAGGGAGGGATAGATTAGAGAAAATAAAGCGGGGGTTAAATTCTAGATCTTTTTGTGGAAGCGTATTTGAAAAAAAGTTGTGTTGTTTTATATTTATATTTAATTTTAATTTAAGCGATTTTTTTATTTTTTATTTTTTTTAAAATAAAAATATTGTAAATAGTTGCATACTTATTTAATTTTTGTTATAAATTAATTTCAAGTGAATTTTATATTTAATTTAAATTTTTATTTAATTAATAATTATAATTTTTATATAAAAATATAAATAAAATTAATTATTCTTGAATAAATTTTATAGTATTTATGGTTAGAGAATTTCATGCAATGGATACCTCTTTTAACAAATACTTTAATAAAAAAGTAGTGATATAATATTAAACTTATTTGAAAAAAAAATAATTATGATAAAAATATAATTTAAAAGAAAATAATATTTTTTAATAATATTATTTATGAAAATTATTATTATTTATCTTATCTTATCTACTCAAGTTAAAAAAAGTGATTAAAATATTAAAAGATATTATTATAAATTAATATACTAATAAATTATATTTAACTGTATTTATATATATATATATATATATATATATATATATATATACTACTGAATAAATTAGATAATATATTTATCATCACAAAATGAGTTTTTTTAAATAATAAATTAAGTAAGAATGATGAAATTTTTTTACTTATTAATCACTACATATAATTAATGAAATTAATCTTGATATTAACCTTAAATTAAGATTCAAGGGGATGAAGTCCTGACGTTGCATTTTCCACAAACTTCATGCAAAACTAAACAATATCCTCTCTTGTCGAGGCAACTTCTCCTGTGCATTAAAACCATACATTCCTTCTCCATCTCCTTTTTGCCTTCTAATAAATATCCTTTTTTTTTTGGGGGGGGAGTGAAAATCACGGGTGATTTGCTCAATCTACCATTGACCATCGGCACACATTGAATCGACCATGTCACTTGTTACTACTCGTTAGGAGCAACACGAACGAACATTCAAAAATTATTATAATAAGAACGTATAAAACAGGAGAGAAAAAGTAATGATAAATACAAGAAATACCCCTGAATGGCTTCTCTGGGAGTTTTAAAACCAAAGACCAATGCACTTCCACCAGCGGTTTCCACCCTTTTCAGGCCTCTTCCCCTTCCCAGACCTTTTCGAGCTATAAAAAAGGAAAAAAAAAATCAAAACAAATTGAGAAAAACTCAAATCATATGACACACAAAATCCAAAATCACTATGTTATTACCAAAGAAACACTTTGGGTTGCTTCAAAAATGCCTTCTCTGTCTGCTTCTTCACGTTGTACTTTACAAGAGAGGTGCTTTGACAAAATATTTCAGAACTAAACATTTGAAATTCTCTTTTCCCCTTTATCTACCTCTAAAAATTCCTCGTGTGGCATTAGTGCACTTTTTCAATGATTTTGCAGAAAGATAGGAAATCCACTTTCCTGCTCTGTTAGCTTATATGGCACACTTTATTTTTCAAAGTATGAGACAGAGTTAATGTCGATTCAAATATTGTGGGAAAATTGCAGTGAGAAGGGCCATGGAAAATCTTTAGCCCTCTGAAATCCATTATTTCCAGTTTATTAAAATCTTCTGATGTGTGATGTCATGCTTGCCCGTATGATCTTCATCTTCATCTCCAGGTTCTTATTTGCATCATTCTTTCACTGCTGATCCCCTGACCTTGTTTATTTGTCTATCCATAACTTCATTGATATCGATCTCTCTCAGCTAGAAGTTGCAGGCTGGAGACAGTCTGAGTCAGATCTTAGTTTTGAATTCTGTTGCCATATCTTCCCAATCCTAAGCACAAGCATGGGATCCTTTCTCTTCTCACCTTGATGGTTACTCTTATGCTCATATTCCAATCACGTTTGCATCTTTAAATTTCTTTTTCTCTTTTCAATGCCTATTCATACTGTTGAGTTGTACTGCAATAAGATTAATTGACATAATTCATAAAAGTTCAAAAACCTAGTGTCAAAGAAAGGACACTTATTTTCTACAGAATCTCAAAAGCCCAATTTTCTGATGCAACCCCAAAAAAGGGTCGGAAGTCCATTTGCTGTTTTTGAAATAAATGGCACCTCTATTTGACACTATTATGCATTATTTCAACTGGTTTTGAGAGCTTAATATTACCCTTGTGAGCGACCTAGTCACTTCTGACTTCTGCCCACTACATTGTCCCGTAAATTTAATGTCAAAAGTAGCATCTTGTTTATATGTAAGCTCCAGACACCATTGGCACTGGCTCAAAGCAATGTAAGATATTGTTTAGACATTTATTGATGCAGTCCATGTGGAGCCCTAATGCATGGTCAAGTCATTCAAACGTTTATAGGAATTGGCAGCGGTTGACACACCAGATGTATTGAAGGTTTCATTTCTGACACCTTATCTGACATAGCATGGGCCTTCCCATTGCTGTGTCCATGCAACAGAGAGTGAAATTATTTATACTGGTCATATTGTCACTCAGATTAGTTTTTGGTATTTGCGTGTCATGCTGGCCCAAAATTGTCCATATTCAACTAAACGTATCTGTTATGGGGTAAAACCTGTCTAATAGTCTGTTCAGATTGTGTTCATCAATTTAGAGTTGAAGTCTTTTTTATTTTTGGTTGTGGAAAGACTAGCAATGAAATCCTATACCTCAATCATGTGTGCCTGTAACCTGTTTTAGCTAAGCCAAAAGAGTTTCTTGAACAAGAAATGTCTGTATTCCATGACATACAACTTTGGTTTATGAGATGCAGATGATATTTGTCCGTGGCTATCCATCATGTTGGATTGGCGAGCTGTAGAGTTGGCCCATTATGCACCAGTGTTATTTCCTCTCAGGGTAATAGACATTGTTTAAAACTGAATTTGTCTTGTGCTTAAATTGCCTGATTGTTTTCTTTACGTGGGCAGATGAATATGAAGAGGGGTGTTGTTTTCAATCTTGAGGCATTGGAACTCTTCATCATGAAGAAGTTTTTTGTTTTGTATTATTGGCTGGTGAAGGAACATAACATTCCAAAGCCCAAATTGAAGACTTATGGCATGGCTAGAATTTTTGCATTTGGACTAGGGATTAGCTTTTTTAACTTAATTGACCAATCTTCACTCTATAAATGAGATTGCTTATTGGTGAATTCATATTATTCCACCCATTAAGGTTCAGATGATTTGCCAGTGGTGCACTTTACAATTAATTATTGATGCCGTCTGATGTATTGAGTGAGGTTCTAGTAATCACCAAAGGTAGGAGTTTGGTAGTTAGTCGGTTTTGGCCTAGGTTGGACTCGCAGGATTGTTGCTCTTCCTGAAAGTAAATGGGCATTTGCACTAATAAGTTTTAGATTTGATGATGTCTGTTAGATTTTATTATTGTAATGGTGACGGATGACTTCTAGTTTAACCTTATAGAGTTTCGTGACTAATAATTTTATAATGTTTGTTTTTTCAAAAAAAAAAATCCATATCAAGTCATAACGGCCATAAAAAACTCATGCTATTGTGGAGTGTGAAAAATGGTTATATGAACATGGTCTTGCCTTTCTTATAACAAGGTCACTATTTCTTGTATCCTCTGTATCAAATGTTCACCATTTTAATCAAATTTTAACTAAATTCAGTTGATTGAGTTATGCTGGATGGTGTAGGGAGCCCTATTTATAATCAATATATGTCACTATCTATCAGCAATGGAACTAAATATAATACTGATGAAATACAAAAAGGATAAATGTATACAAAAACAACATTTGGACTAGACACAAGGCGTCCAAGCTCTGTACTTGGATGGCATCGGAAGATTGTCCACAATAAAATAATAACAGCTGTTGATGCATTCCCCCACAAGGTAAAACTATGCTCGTCGCCAATGCGGGTTTATGTATAGAACTGCAGCCATTCCCAACAGCACTACGCTGTATGATGCTAGAAAGCTTGGATAAAATGCATCCATATTTATGAAGCCAGTTTCTTCTTCGTGCTTACCTGAATTCTCAGACGATGATGGACGCAATGGACGTGCATTGCAACTTTTTGTCAGTGGCGGTCCACACAGCAAAGGATTATCCTCGTAGCTTCTATTGTCGAATGTTGCGAATTGATAAACCATCTCCGGGGTCTTTCCAGACAAGTTATTGTGTGCTACGGTGAAAAAAGATATTTGGTACAGGTTAGTAAGCTGAGGAGGAATTTTTCCATTCAAGTTGTTGTAGGAAAGATCCAAGCTCTCAATTGCTTCCAAGTTCGAAAAAGTTGATGGAATTGGCCCTTTCAAACAATTGTGGGATAAGTTTAGCCCCTTAATAGTGCCAAGTTTTCCAAGTTCTGGTGGAATCTCTCCCGTCAAATTGTTGCAGGAAAGATCAATTCCAGACATGTAGGAGAGTAGCCTTCCTTCGTAGGAATAAGAATTGCTCTTTGTCGTGAACTCCGCATGTGACTGAACATGTGACTGAAAGAAGAACACACTCCTCATTGAAAACCTCAAAAATATTTTAGTAGAAAATATTTCAGTAGAATGTGTACTAGTCCAAGTGCTTCCAACTCTTAGACAAGGGAGAATATGACCAGATAGGTAATTATGAGAAAAATCTATTATGCTTATTTTGTCCAACTTGCACAATTGATTTGGAATTTCACCTTCAAAGTCATTATTGTCTAAAAGTAGATAACTAAGGTTAGAAAATGTCCTAATCCATTCTGGAATTCTGCCAATAAAATTATTAAGGCCAAGATCTAACATCACCAAATTATTGCTGTTATAGAATGCATTTTGCAATGGTCCTTGCAATCTATTCTTAGATAAATAGACTTGTTGAATGCCCGAAGGAAAATTTGAAGGTAGGCTTCCAGCGATATCATTGTCTAAAAGGTCCAAAACTTGAAGTGCATACATATTTCCTATCCATTGTGGGAGCTTCCCGCTGATGTTGTTGTGACTCAGATCCAATATAACTAATGAAGAACTATTAAAAAAATTGTTTGGGATTTGGCCTTGCAAACTGTTGTTTGAGAGCTTGAGCTGACTTAACATGAAGCAACCAGTGGCCAACTGCTCAGGCACCTCTCCTGATAATCTATTATTGGACAAGTCTAGCTCTGTCAATGAGCTCATATTACCAAGAGAAGGAGGAATTCTCCCATTCAAACCGTTTCCTGATAGGTTTAATCGCTGCAAGTTTGGGAGTTGTGCTCCAATTAGTGTTAGGACACGGCCATGAAAGCAGTTTTGTGAAATGTCCAAGTTTTCTAAACTCCCATTTGAATGACTTGGCCACCGAAGTTGTCCTGAAAGGGAATTATTGACTAAGGAGAGATCATTCAAGCCCGTGTTATTCTCTAACAGCCAATATGGAAATCATCCACTCAATTGGATGTGGGAGGGATCAACAGATTGTAGATTGTGCTGGTAGTAAAGGAATTTAAAAAACATTCTGTCGTATCCGAAACCAGACAATGATATTGTAGTTAATTGGAACTTTGGGATCAAATGACGTTGCTCTGTTTCAGCAAATATATTATTTCTTGAAGCATAAAAGGAATTGAGTTTTGTAAGGTTGAAGAATGGGCTGAGTATCACTGGAAGCTGGAATTGATTGTATGAAAGATCTAGGAGTTCAAGGGATGTTAGAGTCCTTAGGGGAGATAGAGATACATTCCCTGTCAATTGATTGTAAGAGAGATCCAACCCCCGAAGAGCCGTCAAATTAGCCATACAAGGAGGCAGTATGCCGCTAAGACTACAGTTCGATAAATATAGGCTTTTGAAATGGTTTAATTTGCATAAACCTGAAAATTATTTGGGAATAATTTAATATTTAAAATCTAGTGAATTTAAAGAAAAAATAATTAAAGAAGTTTTATTTCTCAAAAAAATTTTCATTCGTTTTCATTTATTTACTACTTTTTATTTTTTATTTATATATAATAAATATAATATAGGTAAAGAGGCATTAAATTAGTCATACATAGAGGCAGCTTACTGTTGAGATAATTTCCATCCATATCTAGATATCGAAGTTGGTTTAGTCTGCATAAACCTGAAAATTATTTGATAATAAGGAACTTAGCCAAAATTAAAAAGACACACACAACTACTAGCTTGCAAAGGGGTTTAGGGGAGGTTGATCGTACCTTCGACTATAGGCATAGGGTCACTCAGCTAACAATAAGACATTAAAAGATGCTCCAATGAGACTAGATTTCCAATAGTCTGCATCATGCTATGATTGAGAGTAGCGTCATCTAAGTTTAGTGTTTTCAGACTCTTTAGACAAGGCAATCCTAAGAAAATTAAAGGAAAATAAAAAGTTATTATTGAAGAATATATAAAGTATTGGAGAAGTTAAAATTAATTTTTTTAATTAAAAAATTATTTATTATTTATAACTCATTATTTTATAAAATTAAATTGTAATCTTATAAATATCATTACTTTATAGTTTTATTATTTAATTAATATTTGTAATATGGGTATACGTTAAACAAAATATGATATGATTGTTTAAAAATAAATTATAGTTCTAAAAAAAGATTTGTAACAAATAATTATAGAGTAAATAAAAATATTAAAACTTACCTTGAGTAATTTAAGAAAGGTTCAACCCTTGTATGGACAAATTTTGAAGAGAAACTAGTGCCCCAATGCTTTGGAAAAAGTTATCATCCACAATAGAATGATCCAAGTATAGCTGTTCGAGATTATTCAAGTTGTAGGATCCTGGCAAATTTAAGCAAAACAATAAATTATACAAAATATAATCATAAAAATGAAAATTAAAAATTAAAAAATATAAGTATCTTTAGATATCAAAGAATAACCGAATTGTGTTCTTTGTAGATTGCTAGATTGTAAGTAAAGGATCCTAAGATTTGGAAAAAAGTCATGCAGCGATTGCAGCGCTGGTACAAGGCTTACATCTCTCATGTTTCCTCCAAGATTAAGGACACTACAGTTGCTCCAACTTTTGTTGACTACAAATACCGAAAGCATTATATTATGATCTCTATGTATGATAAGTAAAAGAAATATATGATATATAAGTGACTTTTAATTATACAAAGCGACAAAAAAGATATATATATTTTTAAGTAGTTTGAATTGGTAAAATGATAGTTTAAATCAGTTTGCAGGGTTATATTAAAGAATTTTTTAAAAATTTTATTTTAAACAATACAAAATATAATAGCATGTAAATACTTAATTTTGTTATAAATATTTTTATAATTATCATTTATATTCTTTTTTTTTCTTTAAAATTTAGAAAACATTTTGTGTATTGTAAGCCCAAGCATACATTATTTTCCTATACTTTTATGTTGCTTAACCCTGATAATTAAACTTAAGAAGCATACTTATTTATGACCTAAACCAATCATTAGTTTTTCCAAGTTAAAAAGATTAGGTCATGAAAATTTTAAAGTTTGAGGAAGCATGATCTAAGGAGTGACATTATTATTAAAAAAGATCATTATGTAATGTAAAATCATACCTTTTTATATGACGTGAAAAAGCCAAGTATAATATAGTATTATCTAATATGCTCAAAGCTTAAAGGGTATTCTAAGCAAATGTTTATAAAATTTTATAAAATTATAATTTGTCTAAGTTAATGAAAGGGTGTTTCAATAGCTTTACATTTCAAAAAATTTGAAAATGAAGCCACAAATAAAAAATTTTAAACTTGAAGTTAACCTAAAAAGATATTATAAAAAATATATATATTATTAAATATTAGAAATAAAAATATTATATATATATATATATGTTGGCATAGATATTACAAATCCAATGATTTAATAGATTAAGATTGGAATAGATTAAAAAAACTTGGACTTATACCTCCTGCAGCCACAAATCCAATGATCTCATTTCCCTCAAGGTCTAGCTCCTCCAATTGGCTTAGAGTATGTAATTCTAGGAACAAGGAATTGAAATTAAAGAATCATGTTTATACGATATATTCCTTAATTTCTTAAAAATTAACATTAATAAGAAAATTATATCTAACCTTTCATGTCTATTGATCCTTTTAACAGGTTGTGTCCAAGAGTTAACACTTTAAGAGATGAAAGCCCTTTAAAGGAAGACAAAATGCTACTGTTCAAGTTATTACCTAATAAAGAAAGGAAGCATAGATTACTTAACCTCAACATTTCTTCATTATCACTTAAAGAAGAGATTGATATATATATTTGGTACAACCAACAATAGAAATATTAACAACAATGAAGAGATGTTTTAAAATTATAATTGTATAATGTCAATTTAAAATTATAACTTGTCTAATTTAATGAAAAGGTGTTTCAATAACTTTACATTTCAAAAAATTTTAAAATGAGTCCAAAAATAAAGAATTTCAAACTTGAAGTTAACCTAAAGAAATATTATTAAAAATATATATACTATTAAATATTAAAAATAATTTTTTTTATATATACGTTGGCATAGATGCTACAACTTGAATAAGAAATTAATCCAAGAAACTTGGGTTGGAAAGGTTTAATTGTGACAATAAATTAAGATTGGAATAAATTAAAAAAACTAGGATTTACACCTCCCGTGGCCGCAAATCCAATGATCTCATTTCCATCAAGATACAGCTCCTCCAATTGGCTTAGAACATGTAATTCTGGGAATAAGAAATTGAAATTAAAGAAAAAAAATTGTCCGCTAACTTTTATAGCCGTGTGTAGATGTAGTTACCACGAGTCTTACCTTGGATATGGACGATTCCTTTCAGTTTGTTTCTAGATAGATCTAATGATTTCAGAGAAGAAAGGCCACATAACGATGACAAGATGTTATTGTTGAATTCATTTGCAGCTAATCTAAGAGACTCCAAATGGGTAAGTCTTGATAGTTTCTCGAAACCTGCATATTTAAGAGGAGTATAATAATATCATTAATTTATATATATAAAATCTATTTATGCATTTTTCTTTTTGTTTTTAAAAAAAAAAAACTGTCTTATCTTGTGAGTATGAAATGTAAAAAGCAAGAGTTGTAGAAAGATAAACCTTCATTCTCAATACAACCATATATATAGTTCCCTAATAAGTTGAGATTTATCAGATATATATGTTTAAGAATTAGAACATGCAAACTGTATGTTTAAATTAAAGAATTAGAACATGTCGTGGTATTTGGTTTTGCCAACCATTGATGATCACAATCAAACAGTCAAGGATTTCCCTCTCTTACAAAAACTTCTGATGTATATATATCTCTACTCTATTAGTCTCTCAGCTTAACTCATTCTCTCTCTCAATTGATAGAATTTTTTTACTAATGGATTTTTTAATTATCACGGTACAAAGTCACCGATCCGCTTATTGCTCCATTAGCTCATAAATAGTGTCTAAAAGTTCAAACACGTGTGATTTTGCAGTGGTTTCAATCCCTTTGATGTCAACCTTGCCTTATAAACTAGCAAAATAAGTTTTCCATTTCTTAAAGTAAAAGGATTAAGAAGATAAATAGGAGTTGGGATAGATTAGATTCGATTTGTCAAAGATCTTTTTTATCAAACAAAAAACACCTATTTTTATTGATAGATCCAATAATTAATGTTCCTTAGATTTAGTAGAAACGAGAAATAAATTAATCATTCAAAAAGAAAAGTGCCTCGTAATTGCATACTAATAAATCGTCCCAGAGAGATAACAGAGTGTAAACGGTGATGGTTGGACCAACCAAAGAGAAAAATTTATGGTGGGCAAGTATGGCACTATTGCTTTTGCATGAAGTAATTCGAGACGGCCATTGCTCGAGCTTTCTACTGGATGATATGGCACGCAAGTGAGAAATTCTCAGGATTCTGAAATTCTCATGCTAGCCCAAAAGGCCGGATGGTCCCCTGTTTTCCCTTTTTCACTAGAAGGTGTAAAGATTTCTTGTCGGGTCTCTTGATTTATTGACCTTAAAGACTCCACCTTTCTTGCAAGTTCAAAAAATAAAAAGAAAAAAAAAAAACAGAGAATTAGAGGTAAACCAGGATTTTTCTTTTTTTTTTTTTAAATTAAGTATAAGATAAAAATTATTTTGTAAATATGTAAAATAAATTTTTATTTTAAATATAAAATAAAACCCTTTTAGAATATCCTTCTTCTTAACACTGTGAAATGGGTTGCCACAATTAATCAACGATAAGTCATCTCCTTAGGACAAATATTTAGTTGGTACTCACAGTAAAAAACAAACGGAAAACACAAGAAAGTGGAAGAAAATCCCGTTCTTAAAGGCCATGTCTGCTTTTAGGCCAAAAGCAGACTCTTTTTGTCTTGTATTTCTTATATATACATATTCCTCACATGACAATCTACTTAATAAAGTGTCTTATCTAGAATTACAAAAGTGGCTTATCTACAATTACAAGCAACCTCCACTCTGTTCAGTCACTTAATTTTACTTGCTTGATTTAGACAAACAAATGGAACCTTACTTGCCCAAAAAGGCCATTAAAACCAAAAGTTGAAATGCAACTAAACACTAAGAAGATTGCCCTTCAACACCAACTAGTTTTGCTGGAAACACTTTTGTAACTGCCATAACTGCCAACGAGCATTTTCCATCCAAGTTCTACTGTTCAAGCCCAATATTCATCAAAATATTTTGGCATAATAAATTGTACAGATATTCTACATAGAAGTTGAACATCATTACAGGAATGCTGCTGTTTTTCAGGGTTGCGTAACTTTGTGCATATTGTATACTTTTTTTCCTTTTTTCCAGTACATAGTATATTCTATTATATTATTCTAGTTATATAATTTTTACTGATTGAATTATGAGCTCTTTGTGGGAGCTTGGCGTAACATAGAGGTTTTTTAACCATATAGGTTCCAAGAGAAGTACAAGAAAAGATAAATTCAATTCATGTAACTAGTTTGGCTTTTGGATTTACTTGAACTTATGACAAGAACACATGATTTTGAAACTCTGTGCGAATGATGACCTTGACCCATGTGCATGGAGATATAAATCAAATGGTATAAGCATGTGCATGGATACTGAAATTTCCAATATTGGGGGACCATGATTGCGGGGAAAGTTTACCATTAGACACCATAGTGGCCTCGCGAGTAGGCAAGCTAAGCCTAGAAGAGTGTATCGAGAATGTATATATTGATTTATTATTTTCATATTTTAATGATTTTATATCAATTTTAGATCATCTACATTTCTAGATAATTTTATGTTAATTACTAAAACATTTGTTGTTTGTATATAAGTCCTCCCTTATCAATGAGAATGTTATCTTCCTGCAACTTAATTTCTTTATAGTGGAAGCATTATTCTTTTGTTGGATGAAGTAGGTATATTTGCTGCTGCATGATGCAGTGAACTTAAAACCATTTTTGTGTGCTGCCAATACTGCAAGCTAATTGCAATTTGTGGACTATAGCTGTTGGAGGGGTCCATTTGTCACACAAAACTGCTGGAATGCTTTCCACTGTGTTCGATATTGGAGGAGTTGTTGGTGGAATATTGGCTGGATTTGTACCCGACATTGTTGAAGCTCGTGCGGTAACTTCAGTTTCATTTTTAGTGCTGTCAATCCCAGCACTATTTTTGTACCGGGTTTATGGAAGCCTTTCCATGATCGCCAACATTTCTTTGATGTTTATATCTGGTTTACTTGTGAATGGGCCATACTCACTAATCACCACAGCTGTTGCTGCTGATCTTGGTACCCAGGACTTGATTAAGGGAAATTCACGTGCCTTGGCCACGGTGACCGCAATAATAGATGGGACGGGTTCTGTTGGGGCAGCACTTGGCCCCTTTTTGGCTGGGTATATTTCCACCAGAGAATGGAACAGTGTCTTCTTGATGCTGATTTTATCCATTTTCTTTGCAAGTTTGTGCTTAATTCGTGTTGTAAAATTCGAGATTAAGAGGAAACTGAATGACAGAGTTTGTTCTTCAATGCTTTTATTTGTGTAGCTCTAGCTGTTTATCCTCGTATTATTGCTCTCCTACAGATCATTACCTAACCATTAAGTTTATGGAACCTCAAACCGTACATACAATCATTTGACAACCATAACGTGGAAAACAAATCATAAATTGCAAGTTTGCAACCTTTCATTCAATGTCCAACTTTTCAAGTCTTTGTTATTACATCCAATTCCTTGAAATAGAATAAGGTGACAACAATGAGATGGGAAAATTGCAGTTTCTATTTTATGAAGAATTCATGTACACAAAAAGTTCATACATTATTCACTCGCATACCCTTTGCCACCAATGAATTTTCAGCATGATCATTGTAACAGGCATCTAAGATTCTGAAGTCCCCCTGCAGATATGCTACGCCTTACTCTTGCTCTCTGTACAGCAACTTGTGGAGGTGGCTCCAAGTGAAAGCTCCCCATCACAACTGTCAAGTTGTCTGTTGCTCCCCATTTTATTGCTTCTTCTGTCATTTGTTTGCAACAAAGCTTCACATTGTTGTGCTCTTGAAGTCTCCTTCGGGAGAAATCTACAGCATTTTGGCTGGAAAATGTGTCCCATATTCCATCACTTCCAATGATGAGAAATTCACCTTCCTGAGTCAATGTAATCAGCTTAAGTTCTAGTTCAGCACTCAAGGGGCCGGCAGTTCCACCCCTTTCTTTCATTCCCTCAATGTGCCAATCACCTAATGCATGAGTAACACCTAATTGACCATTAAGATAACCATCATCTATGCATCCACCCAAGGATTCAATCCGTATCCTTTCTTTAAGGCAACAGGGTTTATGATCTCTTGACATCACCACAGCTGTTCCACGCCTTGACAATATTGCCCGACAATCACCAGCATTTGCCACGAGTAATGATCTACGCAAAATTTAGAAATGGCAAACAAGTTCAGTCAATGTAAAGTGACATGCAACTATTAAGGTGACACTGGTGGCACCTGAGAAAGTAATACTTTGTGTCGAAATAGGAAAAACGTGTATCACACTACAAACAGTAATTCTTGAAATGGAGAAAATTTATGCGCGCTATGGCAGGCCTTTGGACCAGTCCACTCCTTCAACTCTCTAGACATAACTCTGACTATCCATATGAAGCATGTTTTCATTTCCCCCGGTGTCCCATTCATTTGTAATCCATCATATACCTTGTGCCCTAATGGTGGGAGCTCATTCAGAATTATTACACGGCTTAGCTAACCTAGATGGTTCCAAAGGAACAACACAGAAGAGATTGGAACATGTCCCAGATCAATGAAAATGAAACTTTTGCAAGCCACTAGTTACGGATGCAAGGCATTACCTCCCAAATATCATTGCAGTAAGTGCAGTGGTGCCAGAAGCAGGGTAGACTTAAGGGTGCACAACTTTGCAAATGCAGCATTAGTCTCCACAAATGACCTTACGACAACTCTCTCAAGTTCTAGTGGGAAATCAGCATCTTCCACAATGACTCTTGGCAAATCATCACGAACAAACTGCGCTGCACTCTTTCCTTCATGCCCATCAAAAACCTGTTATTCCAAGGGAATGCTATTTTAAATTTTCCAAAATATAATGAGAATCGGTATTCTTATTGATTGGCAATACTCTTAACTTCCAAAATGTTGAAATCTATCGTCAAAAGGATCAAAGTATGCTCCTCTTTTTAGGCAGAGTTAAATATTCAACCAGAAATAAGGTTGTGATACAACACTTGTCGCTTCCCAAATATGTGAACTATCCTTTTCTCTAATTTGTCACATACCAATATTTCAATTGACTAGTTTTTGATTCATAAACTTACTACATTTTATTTATTCCAGATTTTTTGTTTCTCTTTTAGTACCTCGGCCTCAAACACAACAAAGGTAGAACGATGGACCAGATTCATGCACAAGCACAAATTCAATAGAAGCTTCATACTTTAATGTCAGTTGAATTTGCCCACAGGAGTGATATGGTATGCCAAGAACTTCATAATTCTTATTATTCTTAGAAGTTTAACTAGAGAAAAGCGGCAAATAAAGAGAAGTTCAACCTCTACTAAGTTGATCTGATCTCTTAAAAAGGTTACTATGTTTGATAATCAGAAAAGCTTTACACTTATTATCAAGTGATTGAAAGAAATTGGGACTCTTTTCGGTACTTTGATAGAACCACACACATGAAAAAGAATAGCCCATGAAGGAATGCCACAATATATATTTTATTGCTAAAATAGTGGACAGATGGCATTAAAGGCTGGAAAACTCACACCGTAGAAAGAAATAGCTTCATCACTATGTAAACTACTACCAAATTTCTCAGCCAAGTTGTTGATGCAATTGTGTGTATCCTCCATATGAGGTCTGCCACCAATGTCAAACCATTCCTGAGCGCAGGGACAGGGCCAAATTCTTTAAGGGATTTGTTTTCCGCTTTGTGACCACCCTCTCTTCAGAAATGCTTTCCAACCGAAGGAGTCATGAAGATTCAAAATTCAAAAGAAATAATTAGAAGGATGATAAGTAACTTAAGAAAGCAAACCAAATGGAAGAAGCCATTTTCAATTTCAAATCTCACACACAAAAACAACGTGATATTCTTTCAGGTGGTCAAAATAAATTTTTTACAAAAATGATGATATTACTATGTCAACAATAAAAGTGTAGGATATATTTTAATTTTTTTAAAAAATTTTATTATTTGTCTCTTATTTATAAGACTTTAGGTCTATATAAGAAATGTTATATATCTTGATGTGTTGTAGCTTATTTTAATACAATCACAAATCAGGAAGACGTATAAAAAGTGGGGTAAATTAACTTGATAGGCTTTTGTACACTTTTCATGTTTCTTGTTTTTTCAAGAATAGGAGAGAGAATCAGGTAAAAATGTATCATTGGAGAGAAAATTCTTAGGAATATGTTTAGATTTGTAGACTATTTTGTGCAGCAATCAGGGAGGGATAAATTGGAAAAAATAAAGTGGGAGTTAAATTTCATATCTTTCTGTAAATGCGTATTTAAAAAAAAGTTATGTTGTTTTTTATTTATATTTAATTTTAATTTAAGTAATTTTTTCAAAATAAAAATATTGTAAATAGTTGCATATTTATTTAATTTTTGTTATAAATTAATTTGAAGTGAATTTTATATTTAATTTAAATTTTTATTTAATTAATAATTATAATTTTTATATAAAAATATAAATAAAATTAATTATTCTTAAATAAAATTTATAGTATTTATGGTAAGAGAATATCATGCCATGGATAAATTTTATTCTTGAATAAAAATATATGTTACCGCTCGTTAGGAGCAACACAAACATTCAAAAAATTATTGTAATAAAAAAGTAAAAATAAACAAGAAATACCCTGAATGGCTTCTCTGGAGTTTTAAAACCAAAGACCAATGCTCTTCCACCAGCGTTTCCACCCTTTCCGGGCCTCTTCCCCTTCCCAAACCTTTTCGAGCTATAAAAAAGGAAAAAAAAAAATCAAAAAAAATTTGAGAAAAACTCAAATCATATAACACACAAAATCCAGAATCACTATGTTATTACCAAAGAAACACTTTGGGTTGCTTAAAAAATGCCTTCTCTGTCTGCGAGAAACCAAAACCTCAAAAGTTAAGATCGAAATGGTCGTAGAGGGATTTGAAGCGAATCTGCTCGGCCATGATGAATGGCTATCTGTTCTCAGGAGAGCAACGGAGTCTTAAAACCCTAATCCCTTTTTCGGAGTAGAAACCCTGGAACCGCGCACAAGCCCCAATCAAGATTTACGGATTGTGAGCCCTTCTAATCTTCTGTTCTCTTTCGCCTATTCTTTACTAATCGTTAATTCTTTATTTCCTTAAAATTGAATTCAATTTTTGTTCTGGCCCCCACTGGTTATTCTTCATTCTCAATCATTATTTTGGTTATGGCTCTTGTTCCCTTAATTTTTTACTTTCTTCTTTGTTTATACGTCCCTAGTGATTGTGAGTGGCCTCATACTTTTGCACTCCTGCTCTTTTTCTTTAATGTCATACAAGGTAAAACAGAGCTTCTTTTGAATTTGGTGAAGAGTATAGATCAGTCCAAACATGCAAAAGGCTTCACAGAGAGAGAGAGTTGATTTAACCAAAAATGTAGGATTTGATTTTTGTGATGAATAATGTTTTTCTGTTTAATTGTTTTTGGCTCTCAAGATTTTCTCATCTGTGTAAGAGTTTGACTTCACAAATGAACTTTTCCTTGTTCCAAAGATGTTCTTGTACCCTGTGGATTTGGGTATGTACCTTGTTATAATTTTTTGAATGTGGACACAGTTTTGTGTTTCTGGTTCATTCTAGAAGCTATTTGTCTTTCATCCAGTGCAGCTTGATTCTTGGGAGGATGGATTTCAAGACCTCTTCATAAATAATCAACAGCATTTGTGAAAGCATTGGATGCTGAAGAAAAGAGCTAAAAGGGAAGACTTTTTATGCTTTGCAATGCTCTTGAAATTTACGGAATAATGATTAAACTCTATCTGCAGGTATAAACAGGCTGGACTGGCAGATTGTGTTGTTCAAGCTGTCAACTCCTGTTTTCTGCTTCTTCACGTTGTACTTTACAAGAGAGGTGCTTTGACAAAATATTTCAGAACTAAACATTTGAAATTCTCTTTTCCCTTTTATCTGCCTCTAAAAATTCCTGGTGTGGCATTAGTTTACTTTTTCAATGATTTGCAGAAAGACAGGAAGTCCACTTTCCTTTTCTGTTAGCTTATATGGCACACTTTATTTTTGGGTGAAATTGCAGTGAGAAGGACCTTGGACCTCCCGTACTCGATAACTATCAAGTGAAGATTACCACACAAGAAGAGCAAACTCTTTAGCCCTCTGAAATCCATTATTTCCAGTTTATTAAAATCTTCTGATGTGTGATGTCATGCTTGCCCGTATGATCTTCATCTTCATCTCCAAGTTCTTATTTACATTATTCTTTCATTGCTGATCCACTGACCCTGTTTATTTGTCTATCCATAACTTCATTGATATCGATCTCTCTCAGCTAGAAGTTGCAGGCTGGAGACAGTCTGAGTCAGATCTTAGTTTTGAATTCTGTTGCCATATCTTCCCAATCCTAAGCACAAGCATGGGATCCTTTCTCTTCTCACCTTGATGGTTACTCTTATGCTCATATTCCAATCATGTTTGCATCTTTAAATTTCTTTTTCTCTTTTCAATGCCTATTCATACTGTTGAGTTGTACTGCAATAAGATTAATTGACATAATTCATAAAAGTTCAAAAACCTAGTGTCAAAGAAAGGACACTTATTTTCTACAGAATCTCAAAAGCCCAATTTTCTGATGTAACCCCAAAAAAGGGTCGGAAGTCCATTTGCTGTTTTTGAAATAAATGGTACCTCTATTTGACACTATTGTGCATTATTTCAACTGGTTTTGAGAGCTTAATATTACCCTTGTGAGCGACCTAGTCACTTCTGACTTCTGCCCACTACATTGTCCCGTAAATTTAATGTCAAAAGTAGCATTTTGTTTATATGTAAGCTCCAGACACCATTGGCACTGGCTCAAAGCAATGTAAGATATTGTTTAGACATTTATCGATGCAGTCCATGTGGAGCCCTAAGGCATGGTCAAGTCATTCAAACGTTTATAGGAATTGGCCGCAGTTGGCAGACCAGATGTATGGAAGGTGTCATTTCTGACACCTTATCTGACATAGCATCGGCCTTCCCATTGCTGTGTCCATGCAATAGAGAGTGAAATTATTTATACTGGTCACATTGTCACTCAGATTAGTTTTTGGTATTTGCGTGTCATGCTGGCCCAAAATTGTCCATATTCAACTAAACGTATCTGTTATGGCGTAAAACCTGTCTAATAGTCTGTTCAGATTGTGTTCATCAATTTAGAGTTAAAGTCTTTTTTATTTTTGGTTGGGAAAGACTAGCAATGAAATCCTATACCTCAATCATGTGTGCCTGTAACCTGTTTTAGCTAAGCCAAAAGAGTTTCTTGAACAAGAAATGTCTGCATTCCATGACATATAACTTTGGTTTATGAGATGCAGATGATATTTGTCTGTGGCTATCCATCATGTTGGATTGGCGAGCTGCAGAGTTGGCCCATTATGCACCAGTGTTATATCCTCACAGGGTAATAGACATTGTTTAAAACTGAATTTGTCTTGTGCTTAAATTGCCTGACTGTTTTCTTTATGTGGGCAGATGAATATGAAGAGGGGTGTTGTTTTCAATCTTGACGCATTGGAACTCTTCATCATGAAGAAGTTTTTTGTTTTATATTATTGGTTGGTGAAGGAACATAACATTCCAAAGCCCAAATTGAAGACTTATGGCATGGCTAGAATTTTTGCATTTGGACTAGGGATTAGTTTTTTTAACTTAATTGACCAATCTTCACTCTATAAATGAGATTGCCTATTGATGAATTCATATTATTCCACCCATTAAGGTTCAGATGATTTGCCAGTGGTGCACTTTGAGTGAGGTTCTAGTAATCACCAAAGGTAGGAGTTTGGTAGTTAGTCGGTTTTGGCCTAGGTTGGACTCGCAGGATTGTTGCTCTTCCTAAAAGTAAATGGGCGTTTGCACTAATAAGTTTTAGATTTGACGATATCTGTTAGATTTGATTATTGTGAGGGTGACGGATGACTTCTAGTTTAACCTTATAGAGTTTCGTGACTAATAATTTTATAATGTTTGTTTTTTCAAAAAAAAAAAAATTCATGCTATTGTGGAGTGTGAAAAATGGTCATATGAACATGGTCTTGCCTTTCTTATAACAAAGTTACTATTTCTTGTATCGTCTGCATCAAATGTTCACCATTTTAATCAAATTTTAACTAAATTCAGTTGATTGAATTATTTTGGATGGTGTAGGGAGACCTATTTATAATCAATATATGTAACTATCTGATCGTACATTTTAACAGCAATGGAACTAAATATAATACTGATGAAATATAAAAAGGATAAATGTATACACAAACAACATTTGGACTAGCCACAAGGCGTCCAAGCTCTGTACTTGGATGGCATCGGAAGATTGTCCACAATAAAATAATAACAGCTGTTAATGCATTTCCCCACAAGGTAAAACCATGCTCGTCGCCAATTCAGGTTTATGTATAGAACTGCAGTCATTCCTAACAGCATTACGCCGTATGATGCTAGAAAGCTTGGATAAAATGCATCCATATTTATGAAGTCAGTTTCTTCTTCGTGCTTACCTGAATTCTCGGACGATGATGGAGGCGATGGACGAGCATTGCAACTTTTTGTCAATGGCGGTCCACACAGCAAAGGATTATCCTCGTAGCTTCTATTGTCGAATGTTGCGAATTGATGAACCATCTCCGGGGTCTTTCCAGACAAGTTATTGTGTGCTACGGTGAAAACAGATATTTGGTACAGGTTAGTAAGCTGAGGAGGAATTTTTCCATTCAAGTTGTTGTAGGAAAGATCCAAGCTCTCAATTGCTTTCAAGTTTGAAAAAGTTGATGGAATTGGCCCTTTCAAACAATTGTGGGATAAGTTTAGCCCCTTAATAGTGCGAAGTTTTCCAAGTTCTGGTGGAATCTTTCCCGTCAAATTGTTGCAGGAAAGATCGATTCCAGACATGTAGGAGAGTAGCCTTCCTTCGTAGGAATAAGAATTGCTCTTTGTCGTGAACTCCGCATGTGACTGAAAGTTGAACACCAACCCCGTACTACCAAACCACGAAATTATTTCAGTAGACCCCGCATGTTTACTGGTCCAAGTGCTTCCAACTCTTAGACAAGGGAGAATATGACCATATAGGTAATTGTGAGAAAAATCTATTAAGCTTATTTTGCCCAACTTGCACAGTTGATTTGGAATTTCACCTTCAAAGTCATTATCGTTCAAAAGTAGATAACTAAGGTTAGAAAGTGTACTAATCCATTCTGGAATTCTGCCAGTAAAATTATTGCGGCCAAGATCCAACATCACCAAATTATTGCTGTTATGGAATGCATTTTGCAATGGTCCTTGCAATCTATTCTTAGATAAATAGACTTGTTGAATGCCCGAAGGAAAATTTGAAGGTAGGCTTCCGGCGATATCATTGTCTGAAAGGTCTAGAACTTGAAGTACATACATATTTCCTATCCATTGTGGGAGCTTCCCGCAGATGTTGTTGTGACTCAGATCCAATATAACAAATGAAGAACTATTAAAAAAACTGTTTGGGATTTGGCCTTGCAAACTGTTGTTTGAGAGCTTGAGCTGACTTAACATGAAGCAACCAGTGGCCAACTGCCTAGGCACCTCTCCTGATAATCTATTATTGGACAAGTCTAGCCTTGTCAATGAGCTCATATTACCAAGAGAAGGAGGAATTCTCCCATTCAAACGGTTTCCTGATAGGTTTAATTGCTGCAAGTTTGGGAGTTGTGCTCCAATTAGTGTTGGGACACGACCATGAAAGCAGTTCTGTGAAATGTCCAAGTATTCTAAACTCCCATTTGAATGACTTGGCCACCGAAGTTGTCCTGAAAGGGAATTATTGACCAAGTAGAGATCATTCAAGCCCGTGTTGTTCTCTAACAGCCAATATGGAAACCCTCCACTCAGTTGGATGTGGGAGAGATCAACAAATTGTAGATTGTGCTGGTAGTAAAGGAATTTAGGAAACCTTCCACCACATCCGAACCCAGACAATGATAGTGTAGTTAATTGGAACTTTGGGATCAAACGATGTTGCTCTGTTTCAGCAAATATATTATTTCCAGAAGCTGAAAAGGAATCGAGTTTTGTAAGGTTGAAGAATGGGCTGAGTGTCACTGGAAGCTGGAATTGATTGTATGAAAGATCTAGGAATTCAAGGGATGTTAGAGTCCTTAGGGGAGATAGAGATATATTCCCTGTCAATTGATTGTAAGAGAGATCCAACCTCCGAAGAGCCGTCAAATTAGCCATACAAGGAGGCAATGTGCCGCTGAGATTACCGTTCGATAAATATAGGATTTCAAGATGGTTTAATTTGCATAAACCTGAAAATTATTTAGTAATAAAAAATTTAGCCAAAATTAAGGACACACTGGCCCGCAAGGGGGTTTAGGGGAGGTTGATCGTACCTTTGGTTATGGGCATAGGGCCACTCAACTGACAACTAGACATTGAAAGATACACCAACGAGACTAGGTTTCCAATAGTCTGCACCATGCTATAACTGAGAGTAGTGCCATCTAATTGTAGTGTTTTCAGAGTCTTTAGACAAGGAAATCCTAAGAAAATTAAAGGAAAATAAAAAGTTATTATTGAAAAATATATAAAGTATTAGAAAAGTAAAAATTAATTTTTTTAATTAAAAAATTATTTATTATTTATAACTCATTATTTTATAAAATTAAATCGTAATCTTATAAATATTATTACTTTATAATTTTATTATTTAATTAATATTTATAATATGGGTATAAGTTAAACAAAATATGATATGATTGTTTAAAAATAAATTATAGTTCTAAAAAAAGATTAGTAACAAATAATTATACAGTAAATAAAAATATTAAAACTTACCTTGAGTAATTTGAGAAAGGTTCGACAATTGTATGGACAAATTTTGAAGAGAAACCAGTGCCCCAATGCTTTGGAAAAAGTTATCATCTACAGTAGAATTATCCAAGTATAGTTGTTCGAGATTATTCAAGTTGTAGGATCCTAGCAAATTTAAGCAAAACAATAAATTATATAAAATATAATTGTAAAAATGAAAATTAAAAATTTAAAAATATAAGTATCTTTAGATATCAAAGAATAACCAAATTGTTTTCTTTGTAGATTGCTAGATTCTAAGTAAAGGATCCTAAGATTTGGAAAAAAGTCGTGCAGCGACTGCAACACTGGTACAAGGCTTGCATCTCTCATGTTTCCTCCAAGATTAAGGACACTACAGTTGCTCCAGCTTTTATTGACTGCAAATGCCAAAAGCATTATATTATGATCTCTATGTATGATAAGTAAAAAGAATATATGATATATAAGTGACTTTTAATTATACAAAGCGATAAAAAAGATATATATATGTTTAAGTAGTTTGAATTGGTAAAATGATAGTTTAAATCAGTTTGCAGGGTTATATTAAAGAATTTTTTAAAATTTTTATTTTTAACAATACAAAATATAATAACATGTAAATATTGAATTTTTATTATAAATATTTTTAAAAATTTCATTTATATTCTTTTTTTTCTTCAAAATTTAGAAAAAATTTTCTATATTGTAAGCTGAAGAATACATTATTTTCCTATACTTTTATATTGCTTAACCTTGATGATTAAACTTAAGAAATATACTTATTTATGACCTAAACCAATCATTAGTTTTTCCAAGTTAAAAAGATTAGGTCATGAAAATTTTAAAGTTTGGGGAAGAATGAGCTAAGGAGTGACATTATTATTAAAAAAAATCATCATGTAATGTAAAATCATACCTTTTTATATGACGTGAAAAAGCCAAGTATAATATAGTATTATCTAATATGCTCAAAGCTTAAAGGGTATTCTAAGCAAATGTTTATAAAATTTTATAAAATTATAATTGTCTAAGTTAATGAAAGGGTGTTTCAATAGCTTTACATTTCAAAAAATTTGAAAATGAAGCCACTAATAAAAAATTTTAAACTTGAAGTTAACCTAAAGAGATATTATAAAAAATATATATATTATTTAATATTAGAAATAAAAATATTATGTATATATATATGCTGGCATAGATATTACAAATCCAATGATTTAATAGATTAAGATTGGAATTGATTAAAAAAACTTGGATTTATACCTCCTGTAGCTACGAATCCAATGATCTCATTTCCCTCGAGGTCTAGCTCCTCCAATCGGCTTAGAGTATGTAATTCTAGGAACAAGGAATTGAAATTAAAGAATCATGTCTATACAATATATTCCTTAATTTCTAAAAAATTAACATTAATAAGAAAATTATATCTAACCTTTTATGTCTATTGATCCTTTTAACAGGTTGTATCCAAGATTTAACACTTTAAGAGATGAAAGCCCTTTGAAGGAAGACAAAATGCTACTGTTCAAGTTATTACCTATTAAAGAAAGGAAGCGTAGATTACTTAACCTCAACATTTCTTCATTATCACTTGAAGAAGAGATTGATATATATATATATATATATATTTGGTACAACCAACAATGGAAATATTAAATCCAATGATTTAATAGATTAAGATTGGAATAGATTAAAAAAACTTGGATTTATATCTCCTGTAGCCACAAATCCAATGATCTTATTTCCCTCGAGGTCTAGCTCCTCCAATTGGCTTAGAGTATGTAATTCTAGGAACAAGGAATTGAAATTAAAGAATCATGTCTATACGATATATTCCTTAATTTTTTAAAAATTAACATTAATAAGAAAATTATATCTAACCTTTCATGTCTATTGATCCTTTTAACAAGTTGTATCCAAGATCTAACACTTTAAGAGATGAAAGCCCTTTGAAGGAAGACAAAATGCTACTGTTCAAGTTATTACCTACTAAAGAAAGGAAGCGTAGATTACTTAACCTCAACATTTCTTCATTATCACTTGAAGAAGAGATTGATATATATATATATATTTGGTACAACCAACAATGGAAATATTAACAGCAATGAAAAGGTGTTTTAAAATTATAATTGTATAATATCAATTTAAAATTATAACTTGTCTAATTTAATGAAAGGGTGTTTCAATAACTTTACATTTCAAAAAATTTAAAAATGAGTCCAAAAATAAAGAATTTCAAACTTGAAGTTAACCTAAAGAAATATTATAAAAATATATATATACTATTAAATATTAGAAATAAATTTTTTATATATATATACGTTGGCATAGATGCTACAACTTGAATAAGAAATTAATCCAAGAAACTTGGGTTGGAAAGGTTTAATTGTGACAATAAATTAAGATTGGAATAGATTAAAAAAACATGGATTTATACCTCCCGTGGCCACAAATCCAATGATCTCATTGCTATCGAGATACAACTCCTCCAATTGGCTTAGAACATGTAATTCTGGGAATAAAGAATTGAAATTAAAGAAAAAAAATTGTCCGCTAACTTTTATAGCCGTGTGTAGGTGTAGTTACCACGAGTGTTACCTTGAATGTCGACGATTCCTTTCAGTTTGTTTGCAGATAGATCCAGTGATTTCAAAGAAGAAAGGCTACGCAGCGATGACAAGATGCTATTGTTGAATTTATTCAAAGCTAATCCAAGAGACTCCAAATGGGCAAATCTTGATAGTTTCTCGAAGCCTGTAAATTTAAGGAGTACAATAATATCATTAACTTATATATATATATAAATATATATAATCTATTTATGTGTTTTTGTTTTTGTTTTTTTTTAAAAAAAAAACTGTCTTATCTTGTGAGTATGAAATGTAAAAAGCAAGAGCCGTAGAAAGATAGACCTTCATTCTCAATACAACCATGTATATTGTTATCTGGTAAGTCGAGACTTGTCAGATCTTTGAAAGGAAGAAACAAAGAAGCATTTAGGTACCAGCCTCCATAATCCTCATCCACTGTAGACGAAAGCTCAAGTATGGTGACTCGATTTGTTGTTTCGCTGCACTCGATTCCTTTCCAAGTACAGCAATCGGCATCTATCCCCCAGTCGTAACCATATGCATACAGACGAGGGAACGAAGACTTGATCTGCAAAAGAGCAGTTCTCTCGTGTTCCCAGCAACCGTGACACTGAGTCCCCAACTTCTCCAATAACAAAACCAATATGACTGCCATCCATGACCTCCAATTCCCCAACTTCTCCATTTGTACGTTCCGAGCACCTCTTACTACACTTAGCTTAGTAATATTTGTTGCCATTGAGAGCGGTTCAGGGTCTGCTTTATATGGACGGAGACGGAGGTGCATTTACGTAATTTTAATGAAATGGTTCCATATTTGTGGAAAATGCAACAAGAAAATTAAAAACAAAATGTTCCTAAGTTAATTTTTAGTTTCATTATAAAAATAATACTACCATATAAATTAAGAATAGAAATATTATTTTATCAAAATTTTTTTGAAATATACTTTATTTTTATGGTTATAATTTTATAATTATCAAATTATTTTAATATTACAGATTATAAATTTTAATTTTACAAAAATATTTTTTTAAAGTAACATATATCATTTTTATTCTATAATTTTAGAAATAATTATTGTTACTAATTGTTATGTTTTGTTTTTTAAGGAGTAAAGAGATTTTAAACTTAAATCTAATTACTTTAATTTTATATAATTTTTTTAAGATTTCATAAATTCATAAAATAATTAAGTAATTTAATTTAAAGAATTAGAACATGCCGTGGTGTTCGGTTCTTCCAACCATTGACGATTACAATCAAACAATCAAGTCTTCCCTTTGCGTTTCATTCGGGTCCTCTCACATAAAATTGGTTCTGCGGGGCACAATAATTAACGAATCTAATTTAAAGAATTAGAATAAATCGTGTTGCTGGGTTCTACCAATCACAATCAAATAGTCAAGTCTTCCCTTTATGTTTTATTCAGGTCCCCACACGTAAAATTGATCCTACGAGGTACTCAACAAGTAGCATCAACCTTTTAATTTCATTGCCCTTGACTTGTTAATTTGGGTCTAGTGTAGACACCCTCAATCCACCAAAAAAAGATTATAGAAAAAATAGTTAACTAATCTAATTTAAAGAATTAGAATATGTCGTATTGTTCGGTTCTACCTACCATTGAGATCACAATCAAATAGTCAAGTCTTCCCCTTGCATTTCATTTGGGTCCTCTCACGTAAAATTGGTCCTGTGGGACACAATAATTAACTAATCTAATTTAAAGAATTAGAATATATCGTGATGTTCGATTCTACCAATCACAATCAAGCAGTCAAGTCTTTCCCTTTATGTTTCATTAGGGTCCTCTCCCATAAAAATGGTCCTATGGGCTAATTGGTAAGTAACATCAACCTTTTAATTTTATTGACTTTGACTTGTTCATTTTCGTCTAGTTGACTAAATTGGGGTTTAGACACGCTCAATCCAAAAAAAAAAAAAAAATTATAGAAATCCAAGTTTGGTTAGAAGCCTTCTACGGTGGATTGGCCCAATAGTTAGCAACGGGTGATGCAGAGTCCACTCCTTCAGAAGCCTGCACAAAAAATGACAGAGTGCAAATGATTTTTTTTAAAAGGAAGTCCATCCCACTAGACTCGACCCATTTCAAAAGAGAGTTCATATTTGTTTGGTTCTGGTTCTCCACCGACCGCCATGAAGTAAGCAACGGCCCATTTGCCGTTTTTCACATAAGATTAATTTTAGCAGACTGCGAACGCACTTTAAAAAAATGTAAAAATTATTTAATTCACATATTAATGAATTAATAAAAGAAATATCATAAAAAGCTCATCGGTCCCACATCTCCTTTGTTCTAATACCCAAAATAGCAACTTGAACAGTTTAGTTGTTGTGTACAAAATATGTTTTTTTTTTATTGATAAGATAAATAATTTGCAAGATAGGAAGACTTAAAAGAGGGCTCATAATGTCTCCTTGTCTCTCTGACAAGGATTTTCCTCTTTTACAAGAACTTATATATCTTTGCTCTACAAGTCTCTCCACTTAATCCATTCTCTTTCTCACTCTCAATTGATAGACTATTTTTGCCAATGGATTCCTATTCTCTATTGCATCACATTCAAAAGACTTTCTTTTTGGTCTTTTTTAACTATTTAACGTTCACTTTTTCTTTGGTTGCTACAAATGTGATCGCTTTATGAGTATGCCAGGCATAATACTACTCTTCTTGTCTTTCTTTTCTCGCAGAGAAACTGGAAGAAAAAGGTTTCAATTGACAAGTCTTTCAGTATATGCCATTCTGTTTTTTTTATTTCTTTCTTTCTTTTTCTAACTATTTTCTTTTGGTTGTCTAACATAGGGTATTATGTAAGGATTTTGTTAAAGCAATTTGTTTGTAATTTCTTTCTTTGGTGTTCGGTTTCTTTTTTTTAATCTTTTTTTTATTGTCTTAATACATTGATCACTTTTATAAAATTGATTAATCATATTTTGTGGGCATTTATTAGTAAATTTGTTGCTAGCATTCAGTGGGCAAGTTAATGACTATAATGAAGTGCATAAAGATAATATAATGACAAGGATTTCCCTTTTTTACAAGAACTTCCGATGCATGTATATCTCTACTCTATTAGTCTCTTAGCTTAACTCATTCTCTCTCTCAATTGATAGAATTTTTTTACTAATGGATTTTTATTCTTTGTTACTTGATCGATCACATTCAAAAACTCTTTTTTTTTTTTGGTCTTTCTTAAGGTTCACTTTTTTCTTCGACAGCTATAAATGTGATCAGTTTTTTTTTTTTTCTTTTCATGCCACTTTCTTTTGCTTCTTTGACACAATATATTGGTTACTGAGCATGGCTAAATTGGTTAAAGAGATCAACAATTAAAGGTATCGAGTACTTATTCTTGATGGTTACCTTATTGAGTACCTATAGTCAATACATATTTGAAGGCAACCATCTTTTTTTTTTTAAAGAAAACTGGTGGGCCATAGAGTGCCTTAGATGATTGAATAAAACCAATATTAAGTAACTCTTTTAATTGTTTTCATAACTTTATTAGCTTAAACGTTGCCATGCAATAAGGTCTCATAGTCAATAGCATAGCTTATGGTTTTAGTCCAATCTTATGGTCCACCTCTCATCATGGTGGTAGCTTCTGCAACAACTCCTCAGACATTACGTTCTTAAATTTGTTAAGGGCTAATTGTACCTACTTTGAAACATTAGACAAAGAGTTTGACTTATTCTCATTGTGCCCTTTTAGAAAGGCAAAGTAACTATCCTCATCTCATTTTATACCTTTCTTGAATTGAATTACAGATAATGCCTTGAGTAAGGGCTTGGTCACCTTTTCAGCAGAGATAATGCAAGTTTTCTTCCCATCCATGATGCACATTGTATTGACAAAAGGAATTATAAGGACCTTGACTCAATCAAGGAACTCTATCCTCAAGAATACCTTAAAGTTGTCTAAAGGTGCTACCAAAAAAATCCAATTGACCTAACTATATCCCAATGTTAGTTTGCACACAATAAACAACATCTTAAATGGGCTTAACTAATGAATTAATGGTTTTGATGGAGCCTATACCATTCATGACTTTAAGGCCCAATCTCTTGACTTTTTTTATGGAGATGAAGCTGTAAGATACGCCTATATTAATTATAGCCTTACTACCCTTTTTATTAATATTAATGTTTATGTACATTAATCTATTGGCATGAGACTTGGGAGAATGCTGAATTACATTAAGGGGTTGTTTAAACTCAACATGCTTATCTCTGTTGTTGGGTTATAGGTCTTGTTCCTCGAATGTCATAGTCAAGGCATTGAGTGCTTTTCTCTTTGGACACTTTCAAATCTAATGGGGTCTATCACATATAAAGTAGTTATATTTTAGTTTTGACTTATCAAAACCTTCATTCTACTTACCTTTATCCTTTAATTTGTTTGAAATCTAACTTTTGTGACCATCTTTATGTGAACTCCTATTATGATCTAATCCACTTTCGCTTCTCCCTTTCTATCCTTAAACTTTGACAAATCCTTATGACTTATGTAATTTGACAAACTTTTGGTTACGAAAATTGTTGTTGCCAAATCTTGAACTTCATGTCTCTTGAATTTTGTTTTGGCCTACGATTATAGCCCATCTAGTATTAAGTTGGAGAACTCCTTCAATAATCATAAATAATGCCAGAGTGTTTAAGTTTTTGAAATTGATTGAGAGCTTTCTCTTTAGCATTTTAGGTAGAATTACTGTTTTAACTCCTTAAAGTCATCAAAGGTTGTGATAGAACATGAAACTCTTTTAATGTTTTTCTATTATCTTCTCCACTAAAGCATAACAGTATCTTTAAGATACAATGTAGCGGACTAAATTTTAATTACATTTTCTTTTATGCTCAATATGGCAAAATATTGTTCAAGCCCTCATAAGAAGTTATTAATTTTGTGGACATTACGTGACCCCTGAAGTTTTATGGTTTAGGTACTTTTATCCAACATGACTCTAAGACAGTGGTGCATGTCCTAGTTACAACTATTGGTTTACATAAGGTAAGTTCAAAACATGCTTCTTCCAACTGACTAAGCACACCTTGAAGCTTCTTTTTGTGAACTTCATGCACACAGGAAACTTCTACCATAAATTCCTTATAAAGCAAACAAATGTCTTTTTATAGGAATTCTTTTACCTTACCAATAAGTGACATATGACATCATCAAGAGTATTATCTTCAACTTCTAGACCTTTACACCTTCGGTCTAGTGCCTCCGAATAATTCCACATGTTACTAATGCTTTTCTCCACGTAAGTCAAGCGAAAGGAAAAAATTGCACTTCTAAGTAAGAGAAATTTATTGACAATCATAACTAATGATTTTAGTTTTTTGAGCAGGATAATATTTTTTAAATCTAAATTTAAGTTGATCATACAGAGCTAGCTTTATCAATTTAGAGAAAATTAAAAAAAAAATTCTTTTTATGAGAAAATTATAGGTTGAGCTACGATTGCAAGAAACCATTCAACAAGTAAGACCAATGATAAAATTTATGCCATCAAATGAATTTTTCAATGAGGTTATGGGCTTAAAACAAAAGAGATATGTGATATTTAGGTGGGACAATTATTGAAATGACTTGACATTGGGTTTAAGAGAAGATAAGCAAATTGGATTCTCTTTTTGGAGCAAAGTCGCTTGAGTACCAATTATTTGGACTTGGTTCAGTTGTTCTAAATCTTGTTCTTACTTTAAATTTAAAACTCAACTTAAAAGAGGCTAGCTTGTACAAGTTTTTTGTTTAGAATAGATGGGGATTTGTTGATTTCTTTCCAATGTAGGGCCAGAAGCTTTTATGATGGAAAGCCCAAAATGGATTGTTGCGTTTCCAAAACAAAGCTACGGGGCAGATGATAAACTTCAAAAACAAGACAAAACTAAGGCTTAAATCAATCTTGCACCATAAGCCAGAAGATTCATGCAATATAGGTAAGACATCGTGCGTTTCACCTGCCATGGCTACCACCATCAGACCTGTGTTTCCACATTTTTCTTGGCTAAAACAAAACAAACTCTTTACCTCTCCCTAGATTCCTAGCAAACCCATCTCGAATTCAGTCACCAATTGCCCTGCTTCACACGTCACTAGACAAAAAGGACAGGTTGCTATCTCTGTTGCATTCAATCCATCCATGCCGACCCGTTTTAGGCGGCAAAACCCATCCTTACCCCAGGCGTTGCCTACTCCATGGCTTGTGGGGGATTCAAAGCTAAGTTCTACGTGAACCAATGTGACAAAAATCAAATTGTAACGAGGCAAAGTATTCAAGACAAACTATAAAGATGATTTTTTTAATTATCACGGTACAAAGTCACCGATCCGCTTATTGCTCCATTAGCTCGTAAATAGTGTCCAAAAGTTCAAACACGTGTGATTTTGCAGTTGTTTCAATCCCTTTGATGTCAACCTTGCCTTATAAACTACAAAATTAGTTTTCCATTTCTTAAAGCCAAAGGATTAAGAAGATAAATAGGAGTTGGGATAGATTAGATTCGATTCGTCAAAGATCTTTTTTATCAAACAAAAAACATCTATTTTTATCGATAGATCCAATAATTAATGTTTATTAGATTTAGTAGAAACGAGAAATGAATTAATCATTCAAAAAGAAAAGAAAACGCCTCATAGTTACATACTAATAAATCGTCCCAAAGATTACAGAGTGTAAACAGTGATGGTTGGACCAACCAAAGAGAAAAATTTATGGTGGGCAAGTGCAGTATGCAAACCAAATCAACTCGTGACGGGTCCCATCATAAAAAAATGACGTCTAATCGGCTGTTGCATGAAGTAATTCGAGACGGCCATTGCTCGAGCTTTCTACTGGATGATATGGCACGCAAGTGAGAAATTCTCAGGATTCTGAAATTCTCATGCTAGCCCAAAAGGCCGGATGGTCCCCTGTTTTCCCTTTTTCACTAGAAGGTGTAAAGATTTCTTGTCGGGTCTCTTGATTTATTGACCTTAAAGACTCCATCTTTCTTGCAAGTTCAAAAAATAAAAAGAAAAAAAAAAAAAAACAGAGAATTAGAGGTAAACCAGGATTTTTCTTTTTTTAAAAATTAAGTATAAGATAAAAATTATTTTGTAAATATGTAAAATAAATTTTTATTTTAAATATAAAATAAAACCCTTTTAGAATATCCTTCTTTTTAACACTGTGAAATGGGTTGCCACAATTAATCAACGATAAGTCATCTCCTCAGGTCAAATATTTAGTTGGTACTCACAGTGAAAACAAACGGAAAACACAAGAAAGTGGAAGAAAATCCCGTTCTTAAAGGCCATGTCGGAGACTTGTTTGTGGGCCCTACAGCCAATGTTATATATTTAAGCAGTACCCCCGCTGGTTCCATAATCTATTCCCCAAGCTGATAGCTATTCAAAGTTGAAGAGTCATGCAAGCCATGTTCAGTCTCTGACCAACTAACCTTAGGAACCAAAAGCAAACATTGTTCCCATCTTAGTGTTTCAATTGTTGTATCTTCTTGAATCAAGCTCTTTATATAATCAAGCTTCTTTATGCAAACCAAAACCAAAAGCAAATATCCCGTTCTTTCATAATGATGCCTTCTTTTGTAGTCTCTTTCTTACTTTTGCTCTTTATCCTGAACGAGGCTCAAGGTATGCCAATAATATCTGTGTCTTTATTTTTGGTACATAGAATATCTAGTCTGATTTCAGACTAATATTTTCTAACAATGTTAATAGTTAAATTTTTAATGTAAATTACTCTTTTTGGGCAGGGATTCGCTTGGAAAAGGTTTTCCTGCAAGTTGAGCATCGAAGTGTCAGCGTGGGTATTCTTTTTCTTTTCATGATTTTTTGCATTGGCGTAAAAAGTTTAGAAATAGAGAATGAGTGTCACCGTCCCCCCACCTCTCTTGCAATTTTAATGAGCAAATTGATTTATTTTAAAATGCAGGAGGACAAGAGTTCTTTGATAGAAATAATGAAGGACACTGTACGAGGATTATTATGGACCTAGGAACTACGAACCGAGTCACCATTAGAGTTCATTTCCCGTGGATACAATTCCATTTCAGTTCATCTTCTATAGTTACTTAATGGTTTCCCTATGAAGTCTAAGTGAATACCCAATGGCTAGCTTTTGGGTTTCAGAAGATTCAAACAGGTGACCACTGACCCATTTACTACTACAGAGGGAGAATTATGTTTAGTCAAGTCTTTTTCAATGGATTTTTTTTTGACGTTTCCAATATATAGAAACTCAACATGTTGAAAAGTTCAGTATTATAGAGACTAAGGAGTCCAACATTACTAGGAAACTTGCCACTGTGTCCAACATTATTTCAACTGCCACCCACAAGGTAGGTCGTTAATTAAAACCTCATAATTCTCACAACTAGATTTTCGTATTGTGGGATTGATATCTTTAACGTACCACCTTATATGCATTTTCTATTTTTCATATAGAATGAGAAGAGTGGAGAAAGTAAAGCTTATCCCATGTCTAGGGGCGTACTAATAAACGGAGAAATGGGGTTTTAACATGAGAAAGTTATCACCAATTCTTCGCCGGGGTCTGGACATCAGGAGGTCATCCATGATCGTGAAGTGGACATAGCCGAAATGGACTATTCTCCAGCAAAGAGAAAACCTCCTATACACAACTAGATAGTTCTGCTAAGAATGCGGGGCTGAGGGAGAGGAAAAAAAATGCTAGAGGGACAAGAAAAATCTTGATTGGTTAAGAAGCACAAAGCTAAAGGTCAACAAGAGGTTACTGCATGGAGACATGTTTCTGAAGTTGCAGAAACTTTCTGGAGAAGAAGAGGAAACGAAGAATGTAAGAGAGACAAATTTTTTAGGCCAAAAGCAGACTCTTTTTGTCTTGTATTTCTTATATATACATATTCCTTACATGACATTCTACTTAATAAAGTGTCTTATCTACAATTACAAGCAACCTCCACTCTGTTCAGTCACTTAATTTTACTTGCTTGATTTAGACAAACAAATGGAACCTTACTTACCCAAAAAGGCCATTAAAACCAAAAGTTGAAATGCAACTAAACACTAAGAAGATTGCCCTTCAACACCAACTGGTTTTGCTGGAAACACTTTTGTAACTGCCATAACTGCCAACGAACATTTTCCATCCAAGTTCTACTGTTCAAGCCCAATATTCATCAAAAAATTTTGGCATAATAAATTGTACAGATATTCTACATAGAAGTTGAACAGCATTACAGGAATGCTACTGTTTTTCAGGGTTGCGTAACTTTGTGCATATTGTATACTTTTTTTCCTTTTTTCCAGTACATGGTATATTCTATTATATTATTCTAGTTATATAATTTTTACTGATTGAATCATGAGCTCTTTGTGGGAGCTTGGCGTAACATGGAGGTTTTTTAACCATATAGGTTCCAAGAGAAGTACAAGAAAAGATAAATTCAATTCATGTAACTAGTTTGGCTTTTGGATTTACTTGAACTTATGACAAGAACACACGATTTTGAAACTCTGTGCAAATGATGACCTTGACCCATGTGCATGGAGATATAAATCAAATGGTATAAGCATGTGCATGGATACAGAAATTTCCAATATTGGGGGACCATGATTGCGGGGAAAGTTTGCCATTAGACACCATAGTGGCCTCGCGAGTAGGCAAGCTAAGCCTAGAAGAGTGTATTGAGATTGTATATATTGATTTATTATTTTCATATTTTAATGATTCTATATCAATTTTAGATCATCTACATTTCTAGATAATTTTATGTTAATTACTAAAACATTTGTTGTTTGTATATAAGTCATCCCTTATCAACGAGAATGTTATCTTCCTGCAACTTAATTTCTTTATAGTGGAAGCATTATTCTTGTGTTGGATGAAGTAGGTATATTTGCTGCTGCATGATGCAGTGAACTTAAAACCATTTTTTTGTGCTGCCAATACTGCAAGCTAATTGCAATTTGTGGACTATAGCTGTTGGAGGGGTCCATTTGTCACACAAAACTGCTGGAATGCTCTCCACTGTGTTCGATATTGGAGGAGTTTTTGGTGGAATATTGGCTGGATTTGTACCTGACATTGTTGAAGCTCGTGCGGTAACTTCAGTTTCATTTTTAGTGCTGTCAATCCCAGCACTATTTTTGTACCGGGTTTATGGAAGCCTTTCCATGATCGCCAACATTTCTTTGATGTTTATATCTGGTTTACTTGTGAATGGGCCATACTCACTAATCACCACAGCTGTTGCTGCTGATCTTGGTACCCAGGACTTGATTAAGGACATGATTAACACACTTATTTTATCATTTTTGTTATTATTTAACAAATTGGTATAGAAATAGAAAAAGTACTTTTTTATTATTTCTTTAGTTCTATATGTTTAAGACGGTGGCTAAAAGCAAATCAAAAATGTCGAAGATTGCATCCAATTTACTAAAATGTTTGATCAAAATTGTCAATAAACTGTTAATCAATTAATTGAACTGTTGGCAACCTAATTACATCTCGCATCCCAACCTTTCGTTTATATAATTATTGTACAACTGGCCAATAAGATTTGAAAGTGAAATGTAAGTTGATCAAATGACAATACGATAGAACACAATGACTTTATGATGCTTTCTATTTTGCTTTCAACCAAAGAGAATGAATCACTGCTACTTTCTATGAAGGTATTTGTTTTTGAGTCAATAGCATTTTAATAGTTAATTGATAACTCACCCGCACCACAAAGGAGAGCTGCCTTTTATCGTATCATGCGTTTGCAATGAAAATTAAAAAAAAAAAAAGTAAAGTAAAATATTAGTTAGATAACAATTTTTATTATATTTATTACAAATAATTAATATCAATAAAAAATAATATAATATTAAAATATTATTTTTTACGTAATTGTGTATAATATATCTTATGAAAAAAAAAAAAATTGTCAATCATCCGCATTTATCCTTCTTCACATACATATCGTATAATAGAGAAAAGACTTTGAGAGGGCACCTCAAGAGGTGAAACCGATAAAAAGGGACCACTTGATTAAATTGGAGTTGGGGGGGGGGAAGGAATTTTTTGTAGTTGTTGACAAGTGACCTTTTGGAGCAAAGCAAGCTCTTCTTCTTGGGTGGGGATGACGCGGAATAATGTGCCCCATTTTAAAGTCTAGTGTTGATCCTTTGGTGGACCAGAATTTGCCATGATTTCGACCCATCATCCTCGTTCAGATTTGTACATTTATTGGAAGGAAGAGGCTTGAAATTTGACCCCAAGGAAGTCACCCACTCGATGCATAAATACGTGACTTCAAAAATCTCAGACAAAACGTACCAAACCAAAAGGAGTACTTCAAGATCTGCACCCCTAAATGACCACACTTGCGCATTGAATCGAAAATTGGATGGCTAAGCAGCAAGATTGCTCGCACAAAAAATTAACGAAACAAAAACAAACAGTTGTAAAAATTGAATTTAAAAATATATTAACTTTATAAATTTTTTAGTATTATTTAATACAGAGAAAAAATTAAATACCTGAAAAATAGATAAAAAATAAATTTTATATTCATGTGACTTACAGAGTTTTACAACTCATTAAAGCACCATAAAAAAACTACTTGTCCTCACATAGCCTAATAATCAACCTTCTACCACGTCCACTTTCATCACCAAAATTAAACTAAATTCCATCGAACTACTAAACTTCATCATTCCGATCTCACAAAGAACAGCTGAACAAAATTAAGGCCCTATCCCAATCACTGACCACACCTAACATTCTAAATTAAGAGATGAGTAAAAGACAGAACTAATTATTATAATTATTCATTATTGTAGCAGAGTGAAAAGCTATGTAGTACTAGAAAATGGCCAATCTACAATGTGCCTAAAGTCTTGCACATCTCGCATGCTCTAGGAAGAGACGGCAGAACCAATGCTACAGCAGCAGCATAGAAGCACAACCTGCAAATGACCAAATTCATCACAGTTGCACAAGCAAAACAATGAGAATCCAAATGGTTCACATTTCAAATTCTATCAAAAACAACAGCACTTACACCTTCAAGACTTCGTTATCAACAGTATGAAATGAAGAAAAAGAATAACTATTGATTAATAAATATTAAATTAGATATTAATTTAAATTTTAAAAATTTTTAATTATTTAATCAAATACTTTAATTTATCATAAAATGAGGGTTTGCACTAATAAATTTTAAATTTGATACATTGCAAGTGTGGGGGACGTCTATTAGATTTCATTATTGTGAGGGTGACGGATGACTTCTAGTTTAACCTTAATAGACTTTCGTGACTAATAATTTTATTATGTTTGTTTTTAAAAAAAAAAAAAAAATCCATATCAAGTAGAGCAGGAAGGAGACTGTTGGTGCCTGCCGTTGGTGCACAGCTATAGAAAACTCATGCTATTGTGGAGTCTAAAAAATGGTGATATATACATTGTTCACCATTTTAATAAAATTTCAACTAAATTCAGTTGATTGAGTTATGCTGGATGATGTAGGGAGCCTTATTTATAATCAATATATGTTACTATTTGATCGTATATTTTAATGGCGATGGTGCTGGTTTACTAAATATAATATTGATGAAATATAAAAAGGATAAATGTATACACAAACAACATCTAGACTAAACACAAGGTGTCCAAGCTCTGTACTTGGACGGCATCGGAAGATTGTCCACAATAAAATAATAACAGTTGTTAATGCATTCCCCTACAAAGTAAAACCATGCTCGTCGCCAATGCGAGTTTATATTTAGAGCTGCAGCCACTCCCAACAGCACTACGCTGTATGATACTAGAAAGCTTGGATAAAATGCATCCGTATTTATAAAGCCAGTTTCTTCTTTGTGCTTACCTGAATTCTCGGACGAAGATGGAGGTGATGGACGTGTATCGCAACTTTTTGTCAGTGGTGGTCCACACAGCAAAGGATTATCCTCATAGCTTCTATTGTCAAATGTTGCGAATTGTGCAACCATCTCTGGGGTCTTTCCGGACAAGTTATTGTGTGCTACAGTAAAAACCTCTAGTTGGTATAGCTGAATAAGCTGAGGAGGAATTTTCCCATTCAAGTTGTTGTACGAAAGATCCAAAGTCTCAATTGCCTTCAAGTTTGAAAGAGTTGATGGAATTCGCCCTTTCAAACAGCTGTGGGATAAGTTTAGCCCCTTAATAGTGCCAAGTTTTCCGAGTTATGATGGAATCTCTCCCGTCAAATTGTTGCAGGAAAGATCGATTCCAGACATGAGGTAGAGTGGACTTCCTTTGTAAGAATAAGAAATGCTCTTTGTCGTGAACTCCGCATGTGACTGAAAGAAGAACGCACTCCTCGTGAAAGCAATCCTCGAAAATATTTCAGTAGAATGTGTACTAGTCCAAGTGCTTCCAACTCTTAGACAAGGGAGAATATGACCAGATAAGTAATTGTGAGAAAAATCTATCAATCTTATTTTGTCCAGACTTACACAACTTTTTTGGAATTTCACCTTCAAAGTCATTATTATCCAAAAGCAAATAACTAAGGTTAGAAAGTGTACTAATCCATTTTGGAATTTTGCCAGTAAAATTATTGCAGCCAAGATCCAACATCACCAAATTACTGCTGTTATGGAATGCATTTTCCAATTGTCCCTGCACTCTATTCTTATATAAATAAACACGTTGAATTCCCGAAGGGAAATTTGAAGGTAGGCTTCCGGTGATATCATTGTCTGAAAGTTCCAAAACTTTAAGGTTATCCATATTTTCGAACTGTGGGAGCTTCCCGTTGATGTTGTTGTGACTCAAATCCAATATAACAAGTGAACTATTAAAAAAACTGTTCGGGATTTGGCCTTGCAAACTGTTATTTGAGAGCTTGAGGTGAGACATGGAGAAACCAGTGGCCAACTGCCCAGGCACCTCTCCTGATAATCTATTATTGGACAAGTCTAGCTTTTTCAATAAGCTCATATTACCAAGAGAAGGAGGAATTATCCCATTCAAACCGTTTCCTGACAGGTTTAATCTCTCCAAGATTGGAAGTTGTGCTCCAATTAGTGCTGGGACATGGCCACGAAAGGAGTTCTCTGAAATGTCCAAGTACATTAAACTCCAATTTGACCACCGAAGTTGTCCTGAAAGGGAATTATTGACCAAGTAGAGATTAGACAAGTCCGTGTTGTTCTCTAATAGCCAATATGGAAATCCTCCAATCAGTTGGATGTGGGAGAGATCAACATATTGTAGATTGTGCTGGTAGTAAAGGAATTTAGGAAACGTTCCGCCGTATTTGAACCCAAACAATGAGAGTGTAGTTAATTGGAACTTTGGGATCAAACGATGTTGCTCTGTTTCAGCAAATATATTATTTCCGGAAGTATAAAAGGAATCGAGTTTTGTAAGGTTGAAAAATGGGCTAAGTGTCACTGGAAGCTGGAATTGATTGTCTGAAAGATCTAGGTATCAAGGGATGTTAGAGTCCTTAGAGGAGATAGAGATACATTCCCTGTCAATTGATTGTAAGAGAGATCTAACTCCCGAAGAGCCGTCAAATTAGTCATACAAGGAGGCAATGTGCCGCTGAGACTACAGCTCCATAAATATAGGCTTTCGACATGGTTTAATTTGCATAAACCTGAAAGTTATTTGGTAATAAGGAACTTAGCCAAAATTAAGGAGACGCCACTGGCCCGCAAGGGGGTTTAGGGGAGGATGATCGTACCTTTGGCTATGGGCATAGGGCCACTCAACTGACAGTCAGACATTGAAAGATACACCAACGAGACTAGGTTTCCAATGGTCTGCATCATGCTATGACTGGGAGTAGCGCCATTCAATTTTAGTGTTTTTAGACTCTTTAGACAAGGCCAACCTAAGAAAATTAAAGAAAAATAGAAAGTTATTATCAAATAAAAGAATATATAAAGGATTGGAGAAGTTAAAATTAATTTTTTAAATTAAAAAATTATTTATTAATTATAATTCATTATTTTATATAATTAAATCGTAATCTTATAAATATCATTACCTTATAATTTTATTATTTAATTGATATTTGTAAAGTAGGCATAAGTTAAAACAAAATATGATATGATTGTTTAAAAATAAATTACAGTTCTAAAAAAAAAAGATCTGTAACAAATAATTGTAGAGTAAATAAAAATATTAAAATTTACCTTGAGTAATTTGAGAAACGTTTGACCATGACATAGACAAATATTGAAGAGAAACTAGTGTCCCAATGCTTTGGAGAAAGTTTCATCCACAATAGAATTATCCAAGTATAGATGTTTGAGATTATTCAGATTGTAAAATCCTGGCAAATTTAGGCAGAACAATAAATTATACAAAATAAAATCATAAAAATGAAAATTAAAAATTTAAAAATATAAGTATCTTTAGATATCAAAGAATAACCGAATGGTATTTTGTGTAGATTGCTGGATGTTAAGTGAAGGATCCTAAGATTTGGAAAGAAGTCATGCAGCGATTGCAGCTCTGGTACGAGGCTTGCGTCTCTCATGATTCCTCCCAGACTAAGGATACTACAATTGCTCCAGCTTTTATTGACTGCAAATGCCAAAAGCATTATATTATGATCTCTATTTATGATAAGTAAAAGAAATATATGATATATAAGTGACTTTTAATTATATAAAGCGATAAAAAGATATATATATTTTTTTAAGTAATTTGAATTGGTAAAATGATAGTTTCATTCAGTTTGCAGGGTTATATTAAAGAATTTTTAAAAATTTTTATTTTTAATAATACAAAATATAATAACATGTAAATACTTAATTTTTGTTATAAATATTTTTATAATAATTCTTTTTTTTCAAAATTAAAAAAAAAAATATGTATTGTAAGCCTAAGCATACACTATTTTCCTATACTTTTATATTACTTGACACCAACGATTAAACTTAAAAAGCATACTTATTTGTGACCTAAACCAATCATTAGTTTTTCTAAGTTGAAAAGATTAGGTTATGAAAATTTTGAAGTTTAGGAAAGCATGATCTAAGGAGTGACATTATTATTAAAAAAGATCATCATGTAATGTAAAATCCTACCTTTTTATATGATGTGAAAAAGCTAAGTATAATATAATATTATCTAATATGCTCAAAGCCTAAAGGACATTCTAGGTAAATGCTTATAAAATTTTATAAAATTATAATTTGTCTAAGTTAATGAAAGGGTGTTTCAATAGCTTTACATTTCAAAAAATTTAAAAATGAGGTCAAAAATAAAAAATTTAAAACTTGAAGTTAACCTAAAAAGATATTATATATATATATGTTGGCATAAATGGTACAACCTGAATAAGAAATTGGTCCAAAAAACTTGAGTCGGAAAGGTCTAACAGATTAAGATTGAAATAAATTAAAAAAACTTGGATTTATACCTCCTATAGCCACAAATCCAATGATATCATTTCCCTGAGATTCAACTCTTTCAATTGGCTTAGAGCATATAATTTTAAGAATAAGGAATTGAAATTAAAGAATCATATCTATATAATATATTCCTTAATTTCTAAAAAATTAAGATTGATAAGAAAATTATATCTAATCTTTCATGTTTATTGATCCTTTTAACAAGTTGTATCCAAGATTTAACTTTTTTAGAGATGAAAGCCCTTTGAAGGAAGACAAAATGCTAATGTTCAAGTTATTACCTATTTAAGAAAGGAAGTGTAGATTGCTTAACCTGGACATTTTTTTATTATCACTTGAAGAAGAGATTGATATATATTTGGTACAACCAGCAATAGAAAGTACAAACAGCAATGATAAGGTGTTTTAAAATTATAATTATATAATATCAAACATAAATTATAATTTGTCTAATGTAATGAAAGGATATTTCAATAGTTTTACATTTTAAAAAATTTAAAAATGTGGCCAAAAATAAAGAATTTCAAACTTGAAGTTAACATAAAGAAATATTTTATATATATATATATACTATTATATATTAAAAATAAAAATATTTTTTATAAATACATTAACATAAATGCTATAACTTGAATAAGAAATTAATCTAAGAAAATTGGGTCAGAAAGTTCTAATAGTGACAATAGATTAAAATTGGAATAAATTAAAAAAACATGGATTTATACCTCCTGTAGCCACAAATCCACTGATCTTATTTCCATTGAGATACAACTCTTCCAATTGGCTTAGAGCAAATAATTCTGAAAATAAGGAATTAAAATTAAAGAAAAAAAAATTGTTAGTTCATTTTTATAGCTGTGTGTAGGTGTGGTTACCATGAGTCTTACCTTGGATGTCGACGATTCCTTTCAGTTTATTAGCAGATAGATCCAGTGATTTCAGAGAAGAAAGGCCACGTAGTGATGACAAGATGCTATTGTTAAATTCATTCTTATTTAATTTGAGAGACTGCAAATGGACAAGTCATGATAGTTTCTCAAAACCTGCATATTTTGGGGGAGTACAATAATATCATGCACAATAAATATTAAATATGTATATATATAACATCCTAATTTTGAATTTCTCTTTTTGTTTTTTTAAAGAAAAAAAAAACTGTCTTATCTTATGATTATGAAATGTAGAAAGCAAGAGCTATAGAAAGATGACCTTCATTCTCAATACAACCATGTATATGGTTCCCTGTTAAGACGAGATTCGTCAGATCTTTGAAAGGAAGAAACAAAGAAGCATTTAGGTACCAGCCTCCATCCACTGCATCCGAAATATAAATTTCGGTGACTCGATTTGTTGTTTCGTTGCAGATGATTGTTGCCCAATTACAGCAATCGGCATCTATCCCCTAGCGAGACGGAGAGAAGTAATCATACGGATTCAGATGAGGGATGGAAGACTTGATGTGCAAAAGAGCAGTTCTCTCGTGTTCCGAGCAACCATGACACCGAGTCCCCAACTCCTTCAATAACAAGACCAATATGACTGCCATCCATGACCTTATAGTAGCCACTGGCCCCATTTGTACGTTCCGAGCACCTCTTACTACACTTAGCTTTGTAATATTTGTTGCCATTGAGAGCAGTTCGGGGTCTGCTTTATATGGACGGAGACGGAGGTGCATTTACGTAATTTGAATAAAAAGGTCCCATATTTGTGGAAAATGCAACATGAAAATTAAAAACAAAATGTTACTAAGGTAATTTTTAGTTTCCTTATAAAAATAATACTACCATATAAATTAAGAATAAAAATATTATTTTATCAAATTTTTTTAATATACTTTATTTTTATGGTTATAATTTTATAATTATCAAATAATTTTAATATTACAGATTATAAATTTTAATTTTACAAAAATATTTTTTAACAGTAACATATATCATTTTTATTCTATAATTTTAGAAATAATTATTGTTACTAATTGTTATGTTTTGTTTTTTTTAAGGAGTAAAGAGATTTTAAACTTAAATCTAATTATTTAAATTTTAGATAATTTTTTAAAGATTTCATAAATTTATAAAATAATTAAATAATTTAATTTAAAGAATTAGAACATGCCATGTTGTTTGGTTTTGCCAACTATTGACGATTACAATCAATCAATCCAGTCTTCCCTTTGCGTTTTATTTGGGTCCTTTTAAGTAAAATTGGTCCTACGGGCAGTTGGTAGGTAACATCAACCTTTTAATTTCATTGACCTTGACTTGTTAATTTGGGTCTAATCAAGACACACACAATCCACAAAAATTGATTATAAAAAAATAATTAACTAATCTAATTTAAAAAATTAAAATATATCATGTTGTTCAGTTCTACCAATTGTTGAAGATCATAATCAAACAATCAAGTCTTCCCTTTGCATTTCATTCGGGTCTTCTCACGTAAAATTAGTAATGCGGGCATAACAATTAACTAATCTAATTTAAAGAATTAAAATATGCCATATTGTTCGGTTCTACCAATCACAATCAAACAATAAGTCTTCCCTTTATGTTTCATTCGGTCCTCTCATATAAAATTGGTCTTACGGGCAGTCGGTAGGTAACATTAACCTTTTAATTTCATTGACCTTGACTTATTAATTTGGGTTTAGTCTAGACACACTCAATCCATCAAAAAAAAAAAAAGATTATTAGAAACTCACATTTGGTTATAAGCTTACTAGTATAAAGATACAAAATATGTTGTGTTGCTCAGTTTTACTAAACGTTGACGATCACAATCAATCAGCCAAGTCTTCTCTTTAGATTTCATTCGGTACTGCGGGTAATTGGTATGTAACCTCAACCTTCTAATTTTATTGACCTTAACTTGTTAATTTGGGTCTAATTGACTAAATTTGGGTCTAGTCTAGACACGCTTAATCCACAAAGAAAGATTATAGAAACCCACGTTTGGTTAGAAGCTTTCTATGGTGGATTGGCCCAATAGTTAGCAACGGGTGATGCAGAGTCCACTCCTTCAGAAGCCTGCACAAAAAATGACAGAGTGCAAATGATTCTTTTTGGTGGCCTAAAAGTAGGTTGGAGCCTGGGCAGAACGTTATAAAAGGAAGTCCATCCCCATTTCAAAAGAGAGTTAATATTTGTTTGGTTCTGGTTCTCCACTGACCGCCATGAAGTAGCAACTGCCCATTTGCTGTGCTTCACATAAGAGTAATTTTGGCAGAACACACTTAAAAAAAAAGTAAATATTATTTAATTTACATATTAATTAATTAATAAAAGAAATATCACCCGTCGGTCCCAAATCTCCTTTGTTCTAATACCCAAAACAGCAGCGTTGAATAATTTGGTTATTGCCTACAAAATATGTTTTTTTTTTTAATGATAAAATAAATAATTTGCAAGATAGGAAGACTTAAGAAAGAGGGCCCACAATGTCTCCATGTCTTTCTTGCAAGAACTTCTTACAGAATTTTTTGGCTAATGGATTTCACTTGATCGATTACATTAAAAAAAACTCTTTTTATTTGGTTTTTCTTAACGTTTACTTTTTTCTTGGGTAACTGTGAATGTGATTGCTTTATAAGTTTCTTTTCTCCCCAAAAAATTAGAAGAAAAATATTTTAATTTGCAAATCTATCGGTATATGTCTTTTTAGATTTTTTTTTTCTTTCTTTTCTTGTCACTTTCTTTTGGTTGTATTGTGTAGGAATTTTTTTAAATCAATTTGTTTGTAGTTTCTTTCCTTGTCATTAGTTTTTTTTTTATCTTTCTTTTTCTTTTATGTTCTAGTCTTCATCTTTTAATAATATTTTATTATTTTTTTTTATTGGTTGGAGTGTGGGGTAAATAGAAGAACAAATACAACATATTTTGGGTTGTTTTGTTTTCTTGGAGAATATAGTGTTTTAGGAATGTTTCATTTTTTATTAATGAATCTTTTTCATGATTTTTCAATTTCTTGTTTTTATTTTCTTTTTAGAAAACTAATTTTTTGGGTTTCTTTTCTTTTAAAAAAATGTATGGATTTTGTCATTACTATTAGGATTACTTTGGTGTGTGTTTTTCTTAAATCGTTCTATTTGTGGGTTCAAAAGATTAAATCTTTTCTTGATATTTTATTTTTTTATTTATATTTTTAATTTTTATTATCAAATATTTTATTTTTGTAAAAATTTGTATAAAATTTACCCCTTTTCTGTGTATTTAATTTTATTTTATTTTTTTAAAAATAAAATTTTGTAAATATATCTTTATTGGTAATATGGTTTCTTTTAATATTAACCATGATTATAAATAATATCCTTTTGTTAATTTTTTGTTTTGAACCTCTGTTTTATTAAGAGTTGAATGGGAATTACTGTGTGGTGAACTTTTTGTCATGACTCTATTTATCTAATTTCAATTGACCGTGTAGTCTTAGCATAATGTGGTATTAAGTAAGTATTGAATTCCTCTAAACTGATGAAATAAAGAAAAAAAAAACTTGAATTAATAGGTAGTTGGAAGACTAAGTAAAGTACACAAAGAAGAAGTTTGCATTAATTGATGGTCACCTTATTGAGTACCCATAATCAATACATATTCGAAGGGAACCATCTTTTTTTTTTTTTTTTGAAAGAAAATTGGTGGGTCATAGGGTGCCTTAGATGATCAAATAAAACCAATATTGAGCAACTCTTTTAATTGTTTTCACATTTTTGTTAGCTTAAACGGTGCCATGCAATAGGGTTTCATAGTTAACAGCTTAGCTTCCAATTCTAGTTTAATCTTATGGTCCACCTCTCATTATTGTGGCAGCTTCTGCAGCAATTCCTCAAGCATTAGGTTCTTAAATTTGTTGAAGACTAATTATACCTGCTTTGAAACATTAGACAATGAATTCGACTTATTCTTATTGTGCCCTTTTAGAAAGGCAGAGTAGCTATCCTCATCTCGTTTTATACCTTTCTTGAATTGAATTATAAATAATGCCTTGAGCTAGGGCTTGGTTGCCCTTTCAACAGAGACAACGTAAGTTTTCTCCCCATCCATGATGCATATTGTATTGGTAAAAAAAATTGAAAGGACCTTGACTCGGTCGAGAAACTCTATCCTCAGGACTACCTTGTCTAAAGGTGCCACAAAAAAATTCAATTGACCCAATTACATCCTAATGTTAGTTTGCACACCATGGGCAACATCTTAAATGGGCTTAACTAATAAATTAATGGTTTTGATGGAACCTTTACCATTTACCACTTTAAGACCCAATCTCTTTACTTTTTTTTATAGAGATTGAAGTTGTGAGATACATCTGTATTGATCATGGGCTTACTACCCTTTCCATTAATATTGATGTTTATGTACATCAATCTATTGGCATAAGACTTAGGGGAATGTTAAATTACATTAAGGAGTTGCATAGACTTAAGATGCCTATCTTTATTGTTGGGTTGTAGGTCTTGTTCCTCGAATGTCATAGTCAAGGCATTGAGTACTTTTCCTTTTGGACACTTTCAAGTCCAGTGGGGTCCATCACACATAAAGTAGTTATATTTTAGTTTTGACTTTTTAAAACCTTCATTCTACTTACCTTTATCCTGTAATTTATTTGAAATCTAACTTTTGTGATCATCTTTATATTGACTCCTATTATGATTTAATGCACTTTTGCTTAATTCTCCCTTTTTGTCCTTAAACTTTGTTTACGGAAATTGTTGTTGTCAAATCTTAAACTTTATATCTCCTGAATTTTGGTTTGGTCTACGATTATAGCCCATCTATATAGAAGAATAGTGAGTCTTTATTGAAAATATCAAGGATTTCTAGTATTAAGTTGGAGAACTCCTTCAATAATCATGAATAGTGTCTGAGTGATTTAGTTTTTGAAATTGATTACAGCTTTCTCTTTAGCATTTTAGGTATAATTACTATTTCAACTCCTTTTTAAAGTTATCAAAGGTTATGATAAAATATGAAACTCTTTTAATATCTTTCTATCTTCTTCTCCACTAAAGCATAACAGTATCTTTGAGATACAATGCAGTGGACTAAATTTTAATTGTATTTTCTTCTATGCTCAATGTGGCAAAATATTGTTCAAGCCCTCATAAGAAGTTATTAATTTTGTGGGTATTACATGACCCCCGAAGTTTTGTGGTTTAAGTACTTTGATCCAACATGACTCTAAGACAATGGTGCATGTCCTAGCTACAACCGTTCATTTGCATAAAGTAAGTTCAAAACATGCTTCTTCCAACTGACTAAATGCACTTTGAAGCTTCCTTCTGTGAACTTTATGCACACAGGAAACTTTTACCATAAATTCCTTATAAAGCAAACAAAAGTCCTTTTATAGGAATTCTTTTACCTTACAAATAAGATGACATTTGACATTATCGAGAGCATTATCTTCAAATTATAGACCTTTACACCTTCGGTCTAGCTCCTTTAAATAGTTCCACATGTTACTAATGCTTTTCTCCACTTAAGTCAAGCGAAAGAAAAAAATTGCACTTATAGGAAAGAGAAATTTATTGACAATTGTAGCTAGTGACTTTATTTTTTTTAGTGAACAATATATTTTAAACTAAATCTAAGTTAATCAAACAGAGATGACTTTGCCAATTTAGAGAAAGTTAAAAAAAATTCTTTTTATGGGAAAATCATAGGCTGAGCTAGTGATTGCAAGAAACTATTCAACAAGTAAGACCAATGATAAAACTTATGCCATCAAATGAATTTTTTAATGAGGTTGTGGGCTTAAAAAAAAAGAGACGTGACATTTAAGTGGGACAATTATTGAAATGACTAGACATTGGGTTTAAGAGAAGCCACTTCTTGGAGCAAAGTCACTTAAGCACCAATTATTTGGGCTTGGTTCAATTGCTCTGAATCTTGTTCTTGCTTTAAATTAAAAGCTCAACTTAAAAAAGGCTAGCTTGTGCAAGTTTTTCGTTTAGAATAAATGAGGATTTGTTGATTTCTTTCCAATGTAGGGCCAGAAGCTTTTATGATGGGAAGCCCAAAATGGAATGTTGCGTTTCCAAAACAAGGCCACCGGACAGATGATAAACTTCAAAAACAAGACAAAACTAAGGCTTAAATCAATCTTGCACCATAAGCCAGAAGATTCATGCAATATAGGTAAGACATCGTGCGTTTCACCTGCCATGGCTACCACCATCAGCCCTGTGTTTCCACATTTTCCTTGGTTAAAACAGAACATGCTCTTTACCTCTCCCTGGATTTCTAGCAAACCCATCTCGAATTCAGTCGCCAATTGCCCTGCTTCACACGTCACTAGACAAAAAGGACAGGTCGCTGTCTCTGTTGCATTCAATCCATCCGAGAATTTTGACCTTTCTTTATACGATGATGAAGACGGTATTCCTGTAATTTCATTTTGTTCACAGTCTGTCCGTTGAGTTGGCGTTGTAATACTATTCAGCTTGACATAGAGAATCCTCTGGAAGAGAAATAGTAAAGCAGCATCCAGGACCAAGATGATTTAGGAATGTCAAGACCACATCCAGGACCAAGATGATTTAGGAATGTCAAGACCAGATGCTCGGTCTTAAGAAAGAAGTAAAAGAACTATTTATGGCCAAGTGATAGCGTTAGTATTCAGCAAATATTCATGAATTAATAATTTTACTGTAAATTTCTGGTATATCTTTTAGCAAAATTTTGGTTACTTTATTTTATTTTTTTTTGTTGCTTTTTTCCCATCGACAGGCTTTCAAATAGCTAACTCACAGTATCTACTTTAATCGCAGACTCTTATCTTACTCAAAGTAATCATTTAGTAACTAAGCAACAAGTACTCATATTTTGAATCTGACTTTTATGTCTGAATTATCAAAAATGTTGGAGACAAATGCAGCGGTGACCCTGTAATACTTGGGGAATTTTTCCACCACGTGAGCGTGTGATCATGTAGCTTGTGATGGCAAAGTGACCCAGAACTGGTATTGATAAATTCCATCTAATCTTTTTCCTGCTTTATTGATAGATTCATCTAATGCTGCGCCTCCAATGCCTCCAACTGAAGCTCGACATGAAGTTAGGAACCGAAAAGCAATTACTTTTTCCATCAACTTCAAAAGGATCTTGAATGAACTTAGGAACCCAAAAGTAGAGAAGGCCTCAACATGGCTCCACCGATTTTCTTGTCCAGAATAAAAATGAAAAAGAAAAAAATAAAGACAATTTAATGAGTCTGGATTGCCCCCATCAATTAATGTCATGCATTAGAACTTGAACCGCTTCTATCATTCTGATCGTGTTTGTCAATAAATGGACTGGCCCTTTTATCCGAAAATCATTATTATGCCTGCACAATTCACCTGGAAATTGATATGGTATAAATAACCCCAGAACCTTTCCGGACCAATTTATACCCACATCAATCGGCTAATTTATCTCCCTGGGCCTGTCAAAATAAGGTCCATTTAGGTCAAAATAGATTCTAAAAGAGTTAGTCTTATAAACCATAAGTCTTAGCCCGAATTTAAACTTCAAAAGCCATTAAGGGAGCAAAATTTGTTATTTAAAATTAATGTAACGTCTAAAACCAATATATTTTTCAAATATAGGGTGTTGTACGTGCAGAGATTCTGATCTCTATCTTACCATAGACTTTACATCGGTAGAAGTAACTATTCAAGTTAATGTCAGTAGTTAACATTAGAAATTTTAACATTCATAATTAACATTTTTTGACTTGTTGAAAAAGAAAGTTTGACATTATTTTAGTCAATTAGGATATAAAATCTCATTCAATTATACTCCAAACTATTTTAACAAATGGTGAAATAGTAATTTGAGTACTGATTTTTAAAACTTAGATGGCTGGGTAAGACGTGATAATAACCAAGTGTCATTGGCTTCACATCCACAGGCTAATTAAATTACCCTTCCATCCATGTGTTAATAATTTCTATTAGTTGTTATTTTATTTGCCTTTTTTTTTTTCATATTTTTCACTTTCATGTGCAATATTGGGGTGCTTGAAATTTTTGTCTCTAATTCACAATTATAATTGTGAACTTGGGCAACTTCCCAATAATATAAAAGCATCTTCTGCAACGTTTTTGAGGTTGACCAACAACCGTCTGAATGAACAACACCACCAAGTAGAGTCTTGTCTTGCACATGGAATGGCTTTCCCGAGAAGGGTCATGTCTAATCAATTGGGTCAACTCTACAACGCCACAGTCGGTGAATCCATTGGCAATAGTTCGCCGGACACCATCCTGTCTCTGTAAACTAACAAGGTATTGGCGGCGGGGCTCATGCCCATGTGATGCTGTACCACAAAACATGTGACGTGAGGGTAACAACACGTCGGTATGGGAAGGCCATGCAATGAAACAAGAAAGGGATTTATGTGGGGGGCCAATACATTCGTGTCCCAATCTAATTAATAAATGGAGATTTTTTTCCCCATGTTACGTCAAAGTGATTAGTTTTCAGCCCATAACATGCCTCGAGGCATATCCCACTTAGGATTAAGGAGATGGAGGTAAATTAAAATATTTCTTTTCTTTCTTTCTTTTTTACCCGATTTTTGTCTTTAAACGAGCAAGTTATGCGTTAGCTATGGACTTGGGTTTGTTCATTCAATTGGAGCCTGAAATGCATTGCACAAGTGTTCATTAAAATGCTCTGTACTAGTGCAAAGTGGTGATAAAAGACCAAGAACGAAACAAAACGAAATAATAAAATTAACAGATTTTGTAGAATGCATCGTTTCAAGGGATGATGCCCTATTTGTGTGTGTGTGTGTGTATATATATATATATATATATGTGCACTTGCAGATTTTATTAACTTTTGTTCTCCCATCAATATAGGCTTTCAAATTTTAAATTAATTAATGTGACAACTAAAAAATTGTTGATATTTTCCTAAATAGATGTCCCTGTACATTATCAGTATTTCTGATATTGTATGATGATTAATTGTTGACTCACATATTCTATGCAATTTCAACAAGTTCCAACAATTAAATCACATATTCTATGCATCGTTTCAAGTGCATGTAGACACTTTTTTTTGTGTGTGTTACAAACAGCTATTTATACCTAATGGAAAATCTAAAATTCCGTGATGGATCATATCATTAAATTACATGTCCACGCCCAGCCACAATTGGAAAGTTTCCAAGCTGTGCGACTTGTTCCAAATAAGCCCGAAAAACACGTGATATATCTTTGGCTGCGGAAACTTCTTACAAGTTAAACTTAATTAATTATATTGGGATATATACGGCTTCGATTTATTCCAACATTATGATTTGTCGTCAAACTTAGATATATTGCCAACAACTTATGCATGTGGCCTAACGAATCGTTAATTTTTAAGAAACATTAAAGTTCACGGAAAATAAATATTATATGTCTATAAATAAATATTAACATGAGTGGCTCATATTATTTAAAATATGACCCAAAATAAAAGGCCTAATATGATGGTCAGTTAGGCATAATGGCAATTTGGGTCATCGGGTTTAAAATCCCTCCACTCTCCCTATTAAGAATAACCGTTACAAGAAGAGGAGTATTTTCCCATTTAAGATAACTGTTACAGAAAGGGAGGGTCTTCCTATTTAAGGTAATGGTTACAGGAAAGGAAGGATGCATATGTATATATATATATATATATATATATATATGTTATTACGGACCTTTCCTAGTACACTCTTAACCATCAAAGAGAAACGTAAAGAAAAGAAAGGGAAGAGTAGGAGAAAAACGTTCAGGAACAAAAGAAAGGGAGGAATCTCATCTTCGCTATGGGACATCAGCATAATGGACAACGGTATGTTGATTTCAATTACAGTTTTATTGTTAGTATTCACATAAAGAAAGATCATGTATTATAGAAATAGGAATTTCATAAAGAGAAATTTCGGAAAAGATCTAACAATTGGTATCAGAGCGGGTCTGTAAGTACTGCAATTTGTTTTCCTTTGTCTGTTTGTGCCATTCAGTATTTTAATTTATTTATTTTTGCATATAATGTAAAACGAAACGATGCACGCAAAAATAATTTTTTGGTCTCCTTTTCTTGTTGTGGACAACAAAACAACGACGCACAACAAAAATATTTTTTTGGTCCCTTTTTACTGCGCAACGCGACGGGGCACAATCAAATATTTTGCTTTTGTGTTTAACGGCGAAATGGCCAGCATTGAAAGGGGAAACGCCGGCCATGGAAAGTCAGCACCGGCGAAACGGCCGGCGTTGAAAGGAAAAGGGAAAGACGGCACCAGGACGGTACGTCGCCAGACCCGAACGGATCAAGGTATGGCGGATCGGCCTCCTGTTTTCGGGTTCGCCCGCCGACCCGAACGGATTGGGCACGGCAGAAAGGGGAAGAGCGTTCTTCCGGGTGGCGATGGGATCCAGGTCGGTCGGGTGAGAGCGGCGGAACGGTCTCCCGGGGAATCGCGATTCCGGGTAACGCTGCAAACTCAGGTTGCTTCGGAGATCCGACCCGAACGGGTTGGTTCGCCCCACGTTCGTCTGTCAAAGGCAACGTCGGGGAGAACTGACGCACGGGGTGGATTGCCGACGGAGACCCCTTCGAATGACCGGATTGGGCGCAGATCTGGATTGCGACGTTGGTCTAGATGCGGCGCTGATGGTCGAACAGAGGCGACACTCGGAGGCAGCGCGCGGGCAACGCCCGCAGAACCGTGATGCTGCCAGCGGGGGTCGCTCGATCGGAGGAGGTGGGTCGATCGGCCGTGGAGCGTGTTGCGGGCGTCGCCGGCAGCACGGTGGTACCGCCACCGTAGGTTGATCGGCCGGAGGCGGCAGTAAGGTGATGCTGCCACTGTGCGCCGGAGCGTGTTGCGGGCAACGCCGCAGCACGAAGGTGTTGCTTGGTACGCGGTCCCACCTGCAATATGGTGGTGCTCGGGTCCGAATGGATACACCGTGAAAAGAGGCCGATTATTGGAAAACTCCCACATAAAAGATAATTTAGGTCTTCATAATTGAAGATTTTTTTTTAAGTTTATTAAATTCACTCAACATGAGTCAAAATATTGAAAGCTTGTTAGTCACCAAAGTGGCTTGACTTTAAAAGGATTTGAACAGTTGATTGTGAATTTTAATTGTTCATTTTTTGGATGCTAATGAAATGTTTTGAAATGAACAATTGTGGTTATTAATTATGAAGCTAGGAGATCATCCAAAGATGGATCATTGCTTGTAATTAATGACATTAAAAGGGATTAATTGATATACTGGGTAAATATTATTGTATATCCAAAGATAACATTCATGTTAACTCTAGTATGATTGATTGATCTATTAAAGTATATTTAAATTAGCATCATTATTGATTAAAGTTATGTATTTAAGGATTACCCAAAGGTGAACTTAAATACATGATTAAAGTTTGTAGTGTATCTGGATCCATTAGAGTTTCTCAAAGCATTAACGTATAAATTTGGATTATGTTTGCAGCTTCCAGTAATGTATTCGCCTTAGGCAATTCAATGATCAAATTCAATGGGCTGAATTATGCAGAATGGTCTGAGCATATTCAGTTTCATTTAGGCATATTGGGCTTGGACTTAGCAGTCATTTCAGATGAAAAGCCTGCAGCCATTACAGGGACCAGTACAGAATCTGATAAGTCTTTTTATAAGGCTTGGGTACGGTCCAATAGGCTGAGTTTGAATTTGATGCGAATGACGATAACTGAAAATGTAAAGCCATCGATGCCTAAGACGGAAAATGCGAGGGAATTTCTGATGAGAATTAAGGAATACTCTCAATCAGATATAACTGATAAATCCATCGTAGGAACCCTAATGAGTGAGCTGATGACCAAGAAATTTGATTGGTCACAACCCATTCATGATCATGTGACTAGTATGGCTAACCTAGCAGCACGGTTGAAAACAATGGGCATGGATGTGAGTGAATCCTTTTTGGTTCAATTCATCATAAACTCACTGCCTCCTGAATTTGGCCAGTTCCAAGTGAATTATAACACTATTAAAGAAAAATGGAACTTTCAAGAAATTAAGGCCATGTTGGTTCAGGAGGAAGGGACATTAAAGAAGATGAAGGATCACTCCATTCATCTCATCGTTCGTAATGATGCTAGTGGTAGCAAGTCTAAACCACATAAGAAAAGTAAGAAGAAGGACAAAGCCTCCGTGAAAGTTACTGAAGGACAGATCCAAAAGGATCAGAAATGCTTCTTCTGCAAAAGGATGGGTCACTTCAAGAATGATTGCCCAAAAAGAAAGGCTTGGTTCGAAAAGAAAGGTATGTACTGTATATCAGTATGTTTTGAATCAAACATAATTGAAGTGCCCAATAATACTTGGTGGTTAGACTCTAGAGCTACTATTCATGTGTCACATATCATGCAGGGATTCCTTTCAATCCAGCCCATAACAAGAACTGAGAAGTTCCTCTATATGGGAAACAGAATGAAGGCACGAATAGAAGGAATTGGGACGTACAGATTGATCTTGAACACTAAGTGTCATCTGGATCTAGAAAAGTGTCTCTATATTCCTGAATGTGCTAGAAATTTAGTTTCTGTTGCAAAGTTGGATGAAGTGGGATTTAACCTCAAGATTGGAAACGGTGTATTTTCATTGTATAGACATTCGTACTATTATGGATCTGGTACTTTGATTGATGATTTGTACTGTTTTAATCTTGATGCTATGTATGCTAATTCCATATTTCTTGTTGAGCATAGTATAGGTAACAAACGAAATGTGCATGATGAAAGTTCTGCCTTCTTATGGCATCAAAGATTGGGTCATATATCCAAAGAAAGGATATTGAGGTTGGTGAAAGGTGATGTCCTGCCTCAATTGGATTTTACTGATTGGGATGTATGTATTGATTGTATAAAAGGAAAACAAACAAGACATACATCAAAGAACCCAGCCATGAGAAGTAATGAGCCTTTAGAATTGATACACACCGACATTTGTGGCCCATTTGATATCCCGACATGGGGTGGTGAGAAATATTTCATCACCTTTATAGATGACTACTCACGGTATTGTTACTTATATCTACTGCATGAAAAGTCTCAGTCAGTGAACATCCTAGAGGTGTTTATTAACGAAGTGGAAAGGCAGTTAGATAGAAAAGTAAAAGTGATTAAGTCAGATAGGGGTGGTGAATATTATGGAAAGTTCAATGAAAGTGGACAATGTCCTGGTCCATTTGCGAAACTTCTTGAAAGTCGAGGCATATGTGCACAGTATACAATGCCTAGTACACCACAACAAAATGGTGTAGCGGAAAGGCGGAATCGCACGCTTATGGATATGGTTAGGAGCATGTTAAATTATAGTACTGTACCTTTATCCTTGTGGATGCATGCATTAAGGACTGCTGCATATCTGCTGAACAGGGTTCCTAGTAAGGCTATCCCCAAAACTCCTTATGAGTTATGGACAGGAAGGAAACCCAGTTTGAGACACCTTCATGTTTGGGGTTGTTCAGCAGAAGTAAGGATATATAATCCACATTAAGGAAAGCTTGATGAAAGAACCATAAGTGGTTATTTCATTGGCTATCCTGAAAAGTCGAAAGGGTATAGGTTCTATTGTCCTAACTATAGTACTAGAATAGTTGAGTCTGGTAATGCTCGGTTCATTGAAAGTGGCCAGTTCAGTGGGAGTGGGGAATCACGAAAGGTGGATGTTAAAGAATTACAAAACGAAAGATCCACAGTGAGTACTTTTACTCAGGATGGTATCCCCACACCCAGTGTTTCTACACAAATTGTTGTTCCTTATGTTGCATCACAGTCACGTGACATACAAGGACAACAAATTGATACACGAAACACGCAAAGTGAACACATAAGAGATGAACCAAGTGACGATGTTCAATTTACAAGTGAACAAGTGATACCACCAGAAATGGCATTACGGAGGTCTACAAGACAGAAAAGGCCAGCTGTTTCAAATGATTATGTGGTTTACTCACTTGAGCATGAATCGGAATTGAGCATCAATAAAGATCCAGTCTCATTTGCATAAGCCATGGAATGTAATGATTCTGAAAGGTGGTTCAATGCCATGAAGGAAGAGATGAAATTGATGAATGTAAACCAAGTCTGGGAACTAGTAGAGTTACCTGAAGGATCAAAACGAGTTGGTTGTAAGTGGGTCTTCAAGACCAAGCGAAACTCGAAAGGTATAAGGCTAGACTTGTTGCCAAAGGTTTCATTCAAAGGGATTGTATTGACTACAAGGAGACTTTCTCTCCAGTCTCTAAGAAAGACTCCTTAAGAATTATTATGGCTTTGGTGGCTCATAATGATCTAGAGCTCCACCAAATGGATGTAAAGACCGCCTTTCTGAATGGTGACTTAGAAGAGGAAGTGTATATGGACCAACCTGAAGGTTTCATCACCACTGGGCAAGAAAATTTGGTGTGTAAATTAAAGAAATCGATATATGGACTGAAACAAGCCTCCCGACAATGGTATATTAAGTACAATAATACCATTACGTCATACGATTTTGTAGAGAACACCGTTGATCGGTGTATCTATATGAAGGTCAGTGGGAGCAAGTTCATTATATTAGTCCTATATGTCGATGACATTCTTTTGACTGCTAACGACATGGGTTTGTTACATGATGTAAAGAAATTTCTCTCTGATACTTTTGAAATGAAAGATATGAATGAGGCATCCTATGTGATAGGAATAGAGATATTCCGTGATAAATCACAAGGATTGTTAGGATTGTCTCAGAAAGGTTATATCGATAAAGTGTTAGAGAGATTTAGAATGGAAAATTGCTCAACAGGAATAGTTCCAATTCAGAAAGGGGACAAGTTCAGTGAATTGCAATGTCCAAAGAATGATTTGGAACGGAAAGCGATGGAATCAATTCCCTATGCATCACTGGTTGGAAGCCTGATGTATGCGCAAACGTGTACTCGGCCAGACATCAGTTTCGCAGTTGGAATGCTAGGCCGATATCAAAGTAATCCTGGAATGGATCATTGGAAAGTCGGAAAGAAAGTACTTAGGTACTTACAAGGCACCAAGGATTATATGCTTACTTATAAAAGATCAAGTCATCTTGAAGTAGTAGGCTATTCGGATTCAGATTATGCTGGATGTGTAGATTCGAGGAAATCTACATTTGGTTACATGTTTCTCCTAGCTGGAGGAGCAGTTTCCTGGAAAAGTGGGAAGGAGTCTGTCATTGCTACTTCCACTATGGAGGCTGAATTTGTAGCATGCTTTGAGGCTACTGTTCATGCATTATGGTTGCGGAATTTTATCTTAAGGCTTGGTTTGGTCGACAGTATAGAAAAGCCGTTAAGAATTTACTGTGATAATTCCGCAGCAATTTTCTTCTCTAAGAATGATAGGTATTCTAAAGGTGCGAAACATATGGATTTGAAATACCTATCTGTTAAAGAAGAAGTGCAAAACCAAAGAGTGTCAATTGAGCATATTGGCACTGAGTTGATGATTGCGGACCCGTTAACTAAAGGTTTGCCACCGAAAACATTTACTGGACATGTTGATCGGATGGGCATTATGGACAGGTCCTCAATCTCTTGAAAGCCAATATTTTGTACTGCTCATATCATTGTGACATTCATGAATTCAATTAAAGTTGTAGTTTTGCTTGTACTTTGTTATCTCTGTTCAGTTGTATACAATTATAGTTTGTGAGATAACTAATAGCATATATGGGAATGACAATTTAAAGTTTCAATGTTCCTCAGTAAGGTTATTATGAATTACGATGATTATGTGATACATGGAAGGAATCATGTCGCTGAAAGATGTGTGACCGCCATGATCCAATCATTTTAATTCAATAAAGTATTGTGATTTGATGATCTTTAAGGATTGTGCGCACTTATCTGTTATTGATTCATCAAGTCATAACATGGGCCAAGTGGGAGATTGTTAAATTAATTAACATGAATGGCCCATGTTATTTAAAGTATGACCCAAAATAAAAGGCCTAATATGATAGTCGGTTAGGCATAATGGCAATTTGGGTCATCGGGTTTAAAATCCCTCCACCCTCCCTATTAAGAATAACCGTTACAGGAAGAGGAGTATTTTCCCATTTAAGATAACTGTTACAGAAAGGGAGGGTCTTCCTATTTAAGGTAATGGTTACAGGAAAGAAAGGATGTATATCTATATATATATGTTATTACGGACCTTTCCTAGTACACTCTTAACCATCAAAGAGAAACGTAAAGAAAAGAAAGGGAAAAGTAGGAGAAAAGGGAGAAACGTTCAGGAACAAAAGAAAGACAGGAATCTCATCTTCGCTACGGGACATCAGCATAATGGACAACGGTATGTTGATTTCAATTACAGTTTTATTGCTAGTATTCACATAAAGAAAGATCCTGTATTATAGAAATAGGAATTTCATAAAGAGAAATTCCGGAAAAGATCTAACAGAGTTTTTCCGTCTTATCCAATTGCTTCATTAAGATGAAAATTTCAGATTATTTATCGTGCATTACTTTTGCAATTAGACATCTTATGCCTATTAAGCAAAGGCTACTCATTGTCTTGAATTGAACACATTATTTTGCATCTTTTTCCTTGGCAATTGCTTAGTTGTGTCACTTAATATGAGCTAAAATAACACAATATCAAAAAAGAAAAAAAATATTAGTTTTCTTTCGACAAATACTCTTGTTTAATTAGTCTAATTAATATAAATACTCACAATCATAATTTAACTTATTACATATTATTTATATTTTTTTCTATTATTTTTTTCAAAAGCAAAGCAATATATAAGTAAATATAATCATGTGGTTAAAAAAAAGTCATAATTATATAAGAAATTTATGATAAACAACTAGATATCATGTTACTCGTATACACATTGATCAGTTAAATTATGTTTTTTTTTTTTTATTTTCTCTACCTTATTAAACTTTTGTTAAGAAGATGCAAAAATTATAGATAGGAAAACATATATGATCCAAATTTAAGTTAATGGTCATTGATTTTCACATCCTCTTATTCTTTATTATTATAATTTTTTTTTATTGATTTACACCCCTGTTTCATAAGGAGACCATTTTTATATTAAATTTTTTTATTGATTTATAAAATATTTTAAGAATATTTTTTGATTTTACATTCTAAACAATAGTCCTTATAAAAAAATATAAGTAATGTTAATAATAATTAAAAAAATTAGATGTAATAACTAAATTATACGTAAAATATTAATATAATGATCAAAATAGAAGTGAAACAAAATACTTAATTAAGAATTCAATTATTAGTGAAATTTATTTCAATTATGCTTGAGATTGTTTTAGGATCAATCGTGTGATTTTTTATGTTATTCTTCTCTCGATAAGAATTCGTTGGGTTTCTTTCGGTGAGAGCGCAATAGATGTCGTGGTGGCATCTGATGCGGCGGAACGTCTTCAAGCACAAAAGAAGCATGGATTCCTTTTTATAGGTAGTTGTTTGATGTCTCCCTTTTTAGTTCCTTATTAATTCTATTTTGACTATTTTGTTTATTGACGAAATAGATAAATTCTTAATAGGTTCTGACAGCCATGGCTTTAAAGGTACGCTGAAAAACACTAAATACGGTAAGAGTAAAAAAACAATTATAGATTTACTTGGACAGAGGAGTTGCCCCTGCATCCATTCTAGCTAATGGGCCAATCCACTAAAGAAAAAAAAAAAATTCTTATGGATAGAGCTTGCATAGGCTCAAATTTAGGCAACTTGACCCTAAAAAGTCAAGGTAAAGTCACAATGCAAGCAAAATGTTCGATCATGTTGTTATTGTTTCTTTTTTTTTCAATCTATGTCAATTGGAATTTAAATTCCAAACTTTCAATTCTAAAGAGGAATAAGCAACATTGAACTAAAGCTTATTGATGTTATCTACTAGCCATCTGTACACCAATTTCCACAAGGGAAGACTTTGCTATTTCATTCCGATTGTCAACTACTCGAAAAAAAAAAAAAAGGCAAAAACAAAAGCAAAAGATAATAATAAAATTACTTCTGTAGTTTGAGTTGGGATAGAAAGTACAAAATTGATGAAGAATTATAAAAGCAGTGTAAAAGGATTGATTAGTATTGTATATTAATTTAAAATTATTAGATTTTGAGTTTGAAGAATAAATTTTTCATTTGGTATGAAATTCGCAACAAAAATAAATATTTTTTTAAATAATAAAAAAACATTTTCTTATTAAAAATAAACTTTTTTATAATAATTTTATGAAAAAAATTACATTAAAATTCAAGAATTTTGACACCATTAAAATATTAAACTCATCCCACAACATCTAGACAACTTGAATTCTATCAACATTTTTGTGTTAAAAAAAAACAAAGAGATTGGATCATTCGTACAACAATTTAAATAAAAATATTCTACTCAATCACACTAATTAGATGATGTTTGTATATGCATTTCTCTTTTAGTATTTATTGGATATTCTATTAATCAGTCCTCCTCAAGTGACATTAGAATATGTAAATTAAAGTTAGGCTCCCTTTTTCATAAATGGTGAGCATAATGTACTAATTGCACAAAAATATTCTGGCAAATAAAAGCTTAGATATGGTAGACTTTTCTTTTTTGTGTGTTTTTTGGGCCATTAAGAAAATACACCTTATATGGTTATTGAAATTTAAGGAAAAAAAAAATAGGGGAAACAAGAGGATAAAGATTGATAAACAATAAAACAAAATTTAAAATTGATATTGATAAAATAAGATAATAAAGCAGTTTCTATTATAAATAAAATTAAGAAAAATATTTTAAAATAACATGATATTTTTTGTTATATTAGTTGAAAGAATCTTCTGACCTTGCCCTCAAAGATTTTATCGTCCATCTCTTATTCATAAGATTTTAGGTTGATCTAGAAAATGTTATGTATCTTGATGTGCACTTTGGTCGCAGCTTATTTTAACACAATCACAAATCAGGAAGGCATACAGTCAATGGGGTAGATGAACTTCTAGGCTTTTGTTCACTTTTTATGTTTTTTGTTCTTCAATACCAATAAATCATTGACAATTGGATCAAACAAAATTTGCTGTTCCTGAGGCCAAAAGTTTGAATTTGATAGGTTTTGGTGAAATACATCATGTCAAGATAATTAGAATGATATACAATCATTATATTTGCCATTCTGCATTCATGCATGGCGTATCCGTTGTCAAGAGCCAGCCCAAGATTCCCACATTTCAAACGACAAACAAGTTATAAATAAAACAACGCAGGCTTCATATCAAGTTAACTGTGATAGCCATAAATGTTACATAATTAACACCAAAGGTCTCTGTCCTCCGCCACCTCGCCCAGGTCCAAACCGGTTGACTGGAGAATTACCTTGGCTGAAACGTCCTAACAAAACTCAGAAAGCACGAGAAGTGAAAACTCATGAAACTCCATAAAACAAAACAAAAGGAGAAAAACTTAGAGAAATAAAACTTTGTACACGTAATTGTTAGAAATATAAAAAGATCGCAGCAATTCAGTTTCACTTTCAATAAAAAAAAAAAATTTGACATTCAAGACATAAATTAAAAGATGGAAAGAGGACAAGAATTAGGATAAAAAGAAACAACTTTAGACAAAATAAGTTGAATATCTCACAGGAAATGAGTTGTTGACAAACAAGTCATTACTAGAACTGATCAAAGAAGGATTTTTGTCTAATTTCTCCATATGGGTATGCAACAGGTCGTAGTGCAATGGCCAAGTTTGCTTATTGCTGCTGTTGCTGTCAGCCTTCTCCATTTCATGGCTGCCCTGCCCTGCCTCTTTGACACGTATAGTTACTTTTTGGTGGCTGTTGTGATGCGAAATGAACTTTAAAACTCCTTTGGCAATTTGCTGCTCTTAGTGGGTATCCAAAATAAAACAAGCGGAATTTGTCTTTGTCTATAGTGGCAGCAATCCAAGAGGCATTTCCCTATTTCTATCATTATTTAGCTAAGTCGGCGTACAAATAGAGAAGGGACTTTGTTTTTTTTTTTTAATCATTAGTTTCCCACATATATATATATATTTAAGACAATGGCTATAAGCAAATCAAGAATGTCAAAGATTACATCCAAGTTACCAAATTGTTTGATCAAATTTGCCAATAAGCTGTTAATCAATTGATTTAAGTGTTGGAAAACTAATTACTTGCCAAGTGACCTTTTGGAGCAAGCAAGCTCTTCTTGGTGGGATGACGCGGAATAATGTGCCCCATTTAAAGTCTAGTGTTGATCCTTTGGTGGACCAGAATTTGCCATGATTTTGACCCATCATCCTTACACAGATTTATACATTTATTGGAAGGAAGAGGCCTGAAATTTCACCGAAGGAAGTTACCTACTGGATGCATAAATACTGACTTCAAAAATCTCAGACAAAATGTACCAAACAAAAAAGGAGTACTTCAAGATTTGCACCCCTAAATGACTACACTTGCGCATTGAGTCAAAAATTGGATGGTTAAGCAGCAAGATTGCTCGGACAAAAAATAAACTAAACAAAAGCAAACGGTTGTGAAAATTGAATTTAAAAATATATTAGCCACACAAAATTTTTAGTATTGTTTAATACAAGAAAATAATTAGACATCAAAAAATAAGTAAAGGGTAGACTTCATATTCACGTGACTTACGAGTTTCACATCCCATTAAAGTACCGCAGAGAACTGACATTATTGTCCTCACAGATCCTAATAATCGGCCTCCTACCACATCTACTTCCATCACCAAAACTAAACTAAATTTTATTGAATTACCAAACTTCACCATTCCAATCTCACAAAGAACAGCTAAACAAGATTAAGGCCCTATAACAATCACTGACCACACCCAACGTTCTAAATTAAGGGATGAGTAAAAGACAGAACCAGTTATTATAATTACTCATTATTGTAAGAGTGAAAAGCTGTGCAATACTAAAAAATGGCCAATTTACAGTGTGTTTAAGGTCATAGACATCACGCATGCATGATCTATGAAGAGACGACAGAACTAATGCTACAACAGTAGATAAATAATGGTCTGATCATGGAAGTATAACCTGCAAATGACTAAGTTCATCATAGTTGAACAAGCAAAACAATGAGAACCCAAAAGGTTTACATCTCAAATTCTATCGAAAGCACATTACTTGTAACTTCAAAATTTCATTATTTGGTGAATAATATAAAATAAAGAAAAAGAATAATTATTTATTAATAAATAATAAATTAGATGTTGATCTAAATTTTAAAAATTTTTAATTATTTAACCAAATCCTTTAATTTATAGTAAAAATAATTCAACCCTAACAAAAATCCATCAAATGTCTTCTTCCTATCACCTCAAGATCTAATAAGAATCACTTTCAACACATTAAACAGTACCTTACCAATATAAATAAGAGAAAATAAAATATAAAATTAAATATTTAATAATAAAAAATTCAGACCCTACACATCAATAATTAAATTCAACAAATATACACATAATTCCCCCTCCTTCGCACGGAAGCATGGCGATCCGTGCGCAGGAATGTTTTAATGTCTTTTCTCATATTTGAGACAAGAAAGAAACAAAAAGTGGTGACCAATATAAGGAATATGTGACATCAAAGGACCAAAGAGAGAGATCTACTAAAAACTAAAATGGGAACATGTTGCTTTTGCAGGTCTTGATTCCCCTTTGCTTTTCACCAATTGCGATCTCGAATCCTCCTTTGTCTTTCTTTTTCAAGAATCGAATTTTCTCTTATTTTTTTTTCCTTTTTTCGGGCCAGAAAGCCTGCAACCGCGCACAAGTCCAACGGCTACTGGGTTCAGCCCCAATCAAGATTTACAGATTGTGAGCCCTTCTAATCTTCTATTCTCTTTTACCTATTCTTTACTAATAGTTAATTCTTTATTTCCTTAAAATTGAAGTCAATATTTGTTCTGTCCCCACTGGTTATTCTTCATTCTCAATCATAATTTTGGTTATGGCTCTTGTTCCCTTATTTCTTTACTTTCTTCTTTGTTTATACTTCCCCAGTGATTGTGAGTAGACTCATACTTCTGCACTCCTGCTCGTTTTCTTTAATATCATACAAGGTAAAACAGAGCTTCTTTGGTGTTGACTTGTTTAAATTCTTCAAATTGAAAAGGGATTTCTTTTGGGTTCAAAACAACAGGTGCAATAAGTGAAGGCAAGGTTTTTTCAGATTTGTTTTGTCATTTCATGTGAGTCTATCTTGTACAAAAGCTCAGCAAGGGGACCAGAAGAAATTGCAGAACCTGCTTTCCATCAATAATAGCTCGCAACATTTTCTGCAAATGTTCGTAGCTGTGTATATTTTGTTATATGCTTTGGAGCCTCCTTCAGTCTCCTTTTTGGTACATTAAAGTGTTGGTCAGGGCCTTAGGGGAACCGATATTTCCTGACATTTGGTTATATTTCTAAATTTGTTTATCTGGCAAGGAAAGGACAATCTTTTGAGATGGATGTATATTCTACCTAATGGGATCACATGGACAAAGGATTTTGTTAAAGGCGTTGATGATGTAAAATGAGACCCCACTCAGATTAATGAAGCTTTCTGCTGCACCAACTTTTGAATTTGGTGAAGAGTATAGATCAGTCCAAACATGCAAAAAGCTTCACAAAAAGGGAGCTGATTTAACCAAAAATGTAGGGTTTGATTTTTGTGATGAATAATGTTTTTCTGTTTAATTTTTTCTGGCTCTCAAGATTTTCTCATTTGTGTAGGAGTTTGACTTCACAAATGAACATTTCCTTGTTCCAGAGATGTTCTTGTACCCCGTGGATTTGGTTATGTACCTTGTTATATTATTTTGAATGTGGACACAGTTTTGTGTTTCTAGTTCATTCTAGAAGTTATTTGTCTTTTGTCAAGTGCAGTTTGATTTGTGAGAGGATGGATTTGAAGACTTCTTCATAAATAATCAATAGCATTTGTGAAAGCATCAGATGCTGAAGAAATGTCTGGTGCCAAATTGTTGGGCATTTTAGCTAGCATATAAATGTCTATCCACTGCAATGAAAGGAGCTAAAAGGGAAGCCTTTTTATGCTTTGCAGTGCTCTTGAAACTTACGGAATGATGATTAAACTCTATCTGCAGGCATGAACAGGTTCGACGGGCAGATTGTGTTGTTCGAGCTGTCAACTCCTGTTTTATGCTTCTTCATGCTGTACTTTACAAGTGAGGTGCGTTGACATAATATTTCAGAACTAAACATTGAAATTCTCTGTTCCCCTTTATCTACCTCTAAAAATTCCTGGTGTGGCATTAGCACACTTTTTCAATGATTTGCAGAAAGATAGGAAATCCACTTTCCTGTTCTGTTAGCTTATATGGCACATTTTATTTTTGAAAGTATGAGACGGAGTTAATGTCGATTCAAATATTGTGGGAAAATTGCAGTGAGAAGGGCCGTGGACCTCCCGTACTAGATGACTATCAAGTGAAGATTACCACACAAGAAAGGCAAACTCTTTATCCAGCTGAAATCCATTATTTCCAGTTTATTAAAATCTTATGATGTGTGATGCCATGCTTACCTGTACAATCTTCAGCTTCATCTCCAGGTTCTTGTTTGCGTTATTCTTTCACTGCTGATCCCCTGACCTTGTTTATTTGTCCATCCATAACTTCATTGATATCGATCTCTCAGAGCCGGAAGTTGCAAGCTGGAGACAGTCTGGGTCAGATCTTAGTTTTGAATTCCATTGCCATATCTTCCCAATCCTAAGCACAAGCATAGGATCCTGTCTCTTCTCACCTTGAAGGTTACCCTTATGCTCGTATTCCAATCATGTTTGCATCTTTAAATTTCTCTCTCTCTTTTCAATGCCTATTCATACTGTTGAGTTGTACTGCAATAAGATTAATTGATATAATTCATAAAAGTTCAAAAACCTAGTGTCAAAGAAAGGGCACTTATTTTCTACAGAAACTCAAAAGCCCAATTTTCTGATGTAACCCCAAAAAAGGGTCAAAAGTCCATCTGCTGTTTTTGAAATAAATGGCACCTCTATTTGACACTATTATGCATTATTTGAACTGGTTTTCAGAGCTTAATATTACCATTGTGAGCTGCCTAATCACTTCTGACTTTTGCCTGCTACATTGTTCTTTAAATTTAATGTCAAAAATAGCATTGTGTTTATATGTAAACTCCAGACACCATTGCCACTGGCTCAAAGCAATGTAAGATATTGTTTAGACATTTATTGATGCAGTCCATGTGGAGCCCTAAGGCATGGTCAAGTCATTCAAACACTTGTAGGAATTGGCAGCAGTTGACAGACCAGATGTATTGAAGGTGTCTTTTCTGACACCTTATCTGACATAGCATGGGCCGTCCCATTGCTGTGTCCATGCAATAGAGAGTGAAATTATTTATACCGGTCATATTGTCCCTCAGATTAGTTTTTGATATACGTGTTTCATGCTGGCCCAAAATTGTTCATATTCAACTAAATGTATCTGTTATGGGTTACACCTGTCTGATAGTCTGTTCAAATTGATTTCATGAATTTAGAGCAAGTCTTTTATTTTTGGTTGTGGAAAGACTAGCGATCAAATCCTATACCTTAATCATGTGTGCCTGTAACCTGTTTTAGTTAAGCCAAAAGAGTTTCTTGAACGAGAAATGTTTGCATGCCAGGACATACGACTCTGGTTTGTGAGATGCGGATGATATTTGTCTGTGGCTATCCATCATGTTGGATTTTCGAGCTATAGAGCTGGCCCATTATGCAACTGTGTTATTTCCTCTCAGGGTAATAGACATTGTTTAAAACTGAATTTGTGTTGTGCTTAAATTGCTTGACCCTTTTCTTTTTGTGGGCAGATGAATATGAAGAGGGGTGTTGTTTTCAATCTTGAGGCATTGGAACTCTTCATCATGAAGAAGTTTTTTGTTCTGTATTATTGGTTGATGAAGGTACATAACATTCCAAAGCCCAAATTGAAAACTTCTGGTATGGCTAGAATTTTTGCATTTGGACTAGGGATTAGTTTTTTTAACTTAATTGACCAATCTTCACTCTATAAATGAGATTGCCTATTGGTGAATTCATATTATTCCACCCATTAAGGTTCGGATGATTTGGTAGTGGTGCACTTCATAATTATTTATTGATGCCGTTTGACATATTGAGTGAGGTTCTAGTAATCACCAAAGGTAGGAGTTTGGTAGTTAGTTTTGGCTTGAGTTTGACTCACAGGATTGTTGCTCTTCCTGAAAGCAAATGAGGGTTTGCACTAATAAGTTTTAGATTTGATACGTTGCAAGTGTGGGGGACGTCTGTTAGATTTGATTATGGTGAGGATGACGGATGACTTCTAGTTTAACCTTTAGAGTCTTGTGACTAATAATTTTATAACGTTTGTTTTTATAGAAAAAAAAAAAAAAAAGAATCCATATCAAGTAGTAAGAGCGGGAAGAAGACTGTTGGTGCCTGCCGTTGGTGCACGGTCATAAAAAACTCATGCTATTGTGGAGTCTGAAAAATGGTTATATATACATTGTCTTGCCTTACTTTTAACAAAGGCATTATTTCTTGTATCCTTTACATCAAATGTTCACCATTTTAATAAAATTTCAACTAAATTCAGTTGATTGATTTACGCTGGATGATGTAGGGAGCCCAATTTATAATCAATATACTAGGGTAAAAAAAAAAAAAAAAAAGCTTATATCTCTTTATCATAAGTGAGATAAGTACATACATCTCTTTATTAAGAGGATAAGTGCATTGAAGAGTATGTTAAGGAATTTTGAAATGTTGGTGATAAGATGTGAATTACAAGAATCTCAAGAATAAACCATTACAAAGTTCTAAAAAGGGTTGAAAAGAGAGATTACAAATACAATGGAGTTATAATGTTTTGGACTTTTAGAGAATGTAATTAAGCATGGAATGAATAAGCAAAGTGTGATATGACAGATTGGCAACAAAGTATACAACTCAACTTCCACCATTCCATAGTTTAATTCTAATTAGAGTGCAAAACAAATAACAAAAGGGGCCTCTTGATGTGACCTATGGTGATATACGGGTAACCTAAGATTGTGTGCTTTATAGTTTAAGGCCAATTACTCGTTCAAGGGTTAAGAATTTTCAATCAACCCGGGAATTGCTTGTTATGGAGAATACATGCATAAGGAGTCTAAAGATCAAAGTAAAGGTGTTAAAGCGTATATAGTTCACATTGCTCACTTGCTTAAAGGAATAGATACGAATGGGCTTGCCTAGATTAAAGTGCTTAAAGGACTTGATTTCTAGCTTCTTTGTTCTTATTCTAATTAGTTTATATTAGTCTAGGCTCTTAATTAATTAGGGTGTAAAAGCCTGCTCATATATGTTTATTTCTTATATTTTAATTTTATTTTATATTTGTTTCGTAACTAATTAGTAAGAGTCTTAATTTTTCTATTTTTTTAACTACTTTAACTACTTTTTAGCATTGTCCCTATTTAAGCAATTGAGAAATGTTTTAGAAGAGTTTTTGGAGAAAATTATTAAAAGAGCAACTTGCATTTTATCTTAATTATTATCTAAGCAATTTATATGTTTAAGGGCAAATTAACAACTAATTCTTATCTCTCTTCTTTCTTTTATCTAAAGGTGTATTAAGTCAAATTATTTTCTTCTTGTTTGTGGTAAATTTCTTATTAAATAAGGGTTTGCTAGTTTTTCTTCTTATTTTTTTTTTTTTACATTGAATCATTGCCTTAAATAATTAAATTTCCTAACACATAAATGTTTGGTGAAGACAAAAATGTTAATTTCAAGATTATTTTGTGTGAATGAGTCCTTGCAATGAAAGGAGAAACCTTGTTAGTAAGAACTAAAATGGCAATCTCATCCTTTTGAAATTGAACTACTCTATATTTGTAAGAAAAGTCTGTCAAGATTAATGACTACATTATTTAACAAAATCCAATGAATTCAAAGTACCAAAAGTATTAAGACTTGTTTGTTATAGTGAATATAATGTTTGATGTAGACATATTAGTTATTTTCACGACTATTTTGGATGAATGAGTCCTTATAACTTATAAAGTAACCTTTTTAGTAATAAATAAAGTGATGATCTCATCCTTGTACAATGAACAAATCAATACATATAAGAAAATTTAATTAACATCAATGATGTTTTTTTAATATGAAATTCAATGTATTCAAAGTACGAAACGTGTAAGGACATGCTTGTCGCCATAAATATTATGATTGGTGCAAATAGAAAAGATGATTTTATGATAATATTGTGTAAATGATTCTTTTCAATAAAAGTAGAAATCTTGTTATCAAGAAATAAAAGGTGTAAGGGCATATCTATTATAATGAATAAAACGTTTAATATAGAAACAAAAGTAAATTTTAGGATCATTTTGTGTGAATGAGTCCTTGTAACAAAATGAAAAACCTTGTTAGCAAGAAAGTAAGTGATGATCCTATTCTTTATGTAATACACCATTCAATATTGGTCAAAAAAGCTACTTATCATAAATGAATTCTTTGTTTGACAAATTTTAATGAATCAAAAGTACCAAAAGTGTAAAGGCACAGTGAATATAATGCTTGGTGTAGACACATAACTTAATTTAATGATCATTTTAAGTGGACGAGCCCTTTCAGTGAAATCAAAAACCATTTTAGTAATAAATGAAATGATAATCATGCCTTTCACCAAATGAACCATTTTATACTTGTAAGAAAATCAAATCAATATCAACGACTATTTTTTTTCTTTTTAATTGAATTTAATGAATTTTGAGTAATATATGTGTAAGGGCATGCTTGTTATAATGAATATAATACTTAGTATAGAAATAAAAGTTAATTTCTTGACAATTTGTGTAAATGGGTTCTTTTTAAAAAAGTAGAAGCCTTATTAGCAATAATAGAATTGACAATCTCATCATTTAGAAATAAAGCCATTAAATTTTTCTAAGAAATGCTAGTAAAGATGAATGACATTTTTTTTCACATAATTCAAAAGATTCTTAGTACCAATGGTGTAAGGGTGTACTTATCATAAGAAACATATTATTTGGTGTAAATAATCAAGTATTGGTTTCATTCTTTATTCAAAAATACAAAAATGAAGTACTTTTTTAAGTATTTCCAATGCATGTTGCTCACTTACAATTGGGGAGGTTGTGGCAATATGATAAGAGGGTGGTGGATGATGGTTTTAAGACCTGGTATTCATTCATTATGGATCAGAAACCAATCACTATTATTGTATTCAATCCTAGGTAAAGTTTATAAGAACTAAGTGGCAATGAAAAAGAGAATGAGTTAAAGAAAGAAAATTGGGCGAGAAGAAAAAAATCAAAGAGAGAAGAATTGAAAATGAATCAAATAAGAGAGAAAAGACAAAGTATTGAAAAGAATGACAAAAAATTAGTGAGCATTTATGTAAAAGTGATGTTAAGATTATATTCTTAGCAATTGGACTTTGGTACAAAAATGCTTATTATAGTGCTAATGCATTTAACCCCTCTTTGTCTAGTGTTATTAAATTTCTTTTTAGGGATTTTAAGGATGTATTTTCCAAGGACATTACAAATAATTTACCACATAAAAAAGGAATTGAACATCAAATTAATTTTATCCTTGGAGCAATAAGTCCAAATCGACTTGTATATAAAAGCCACCCTAAGGAAATGAAGAAATTTCAAAGAAGGGAAATGTTAGAGAAAATATGAGTTCATGTGTAACTCCTATTTTACTTGTTCTTAAGAAGGATGAGACATAACAAATATGCATTATTGTCCTATAATCAACAAAATCACTGTAAAGTATAAATATCCTATTCCTAGATGTGATGACATGTTAGATGAGTTACATAGTTCTTGCATTTTCTCTAAAACATATTTAAAAGGTAAGTGTCATCAAGTTAGAATGAAGAAATGTGATAAATGGAAAATAACCCTTAAAATAAAGCTTGATTTGAATGAGTGGTTAATTATGTCATTTGGATTAACGTGTCATTGGCTTTTTTTTTTTTTAATTCTTAAAGAACCCTTAAAAGCATTCCATGGATCTCATCATTTCCCCTTAAAAGGATTCATCCTCAAATTATCACTTACATCAAAATTGTTGTAATTCCAATACTTGAAAAATCACACTTAATCTTAAAAGTTTTAGCAATGTCAAGTAAAGCAAATAAGGGTATAAAACTTAATTTTTCCTTAATTGTGCACATTTTGTATCTCGTTAGACTACTGATGGCCGTAGGAAAACCACACAGATGAGGTCTTTTCTCAAGTTACCATGTACGCATGCATCTTATATGTAATTGTTTTCCACTGTTTTCCTAATTGTTGCTTGTACAATTACAGCAAGGAAGAGACTTTCAGATCTGTTTTGATTGTTTATTCTTCAATGTTTTTATTTGTGTAGCTCTAGCTGTTTATCCTCGTATTATTGCTCTCCTACAGATTATTACCTAACCATTAAGTGTATGGAACCTCAAACCGTACATACAATCATTTGACAACCATAACGTGGAAAACAAACATAAATTGCAAGTTTGCAACCTTTCATTCAATGTTCGACTTTTCAAGTCTTTGTTATTACATCCAATTCCTTGAAATAGAATAAGGTGACAACAATGAGATGGGAAAATGGCAGTTTCTATTTTATGAAGAATTCATGTACACAAAAAGTTCATACATTATTCACTAGCATACCCTTTGCCACCAATGAATTTTCAGCATGATCATTGTAACAGGCATCTGAGATTCTGAAGTCCCCCTGCAGATATGGTACGCCTTACTCTTGCTCTCTGTACAGCAACTTGTGGAGGTGGCTCCAAGTGAAAGCTCACCATCACAATTGTCCAGTTGTCTGTTGCTCCCCGTCTTATTGCTTCTTCTGTCATTTGTTTGCAACAAAGCTTCACATCATTGTGCTCTTGAAGTCTCCTTCGGGAGAAATCTACAGCATTTTGGCTGGAAAATGTATCCCATATTCCATCACTTCCAATGATGAGAAATTCATCTTCCTGAGTCAACGTAATCAGCTTAAGTTCTAGTTCAGTACTCAAGGGGCCAGCAGTTCCACCCCTTTCTTTCATTCCCTCAATGTGCCAATCACCTAATGCATGAGTAACATCTAATTGACCATTAAGATAACCATCATCTATGCGTCCACCCAAGGATTCAATCCTCATCCTTTCTTTAAGGCAACAGGGTTTATGATCTCTTGCCATCACCATAGCTGTTCCACCCCTTGACAATACTGCCCGGCAATCACCAGCATTTGCCACGAGTAATGATCTATGCAAAATTTAGAAATGGCAAACAAGTTTAGTCAATGTAAAGTGACAAGCAACTATTAAGATGACAATGGTGGCACCTGAGAAAGTAATACTTTGTGTCAAAATAGGAAAAACGTGTATCACACTACAACCAGTAATTCTTGAAATGGAGAAAATTTATGCGCGCTATGGCAGGCCTTTGGACCAGTCCACTCCTTCAACTCTCTAGACATAACTCTGACTATCCATATGAAGCATGTTTTCATTTCCCTCGATGTCCCATTCATTTGTAATCCATCATATACCTTGTGCCCTTATGGTGGGAGCTCATTCAGAATTATTACACAGCTTAGCTAACCTAGATGGTTCCAAAGGAAAAACACAGAAGAGATTGGAACAGGTCCCAGATCAATGAAAATGAAACTTTTGCTAGCCACTAGTTATGGATGCAAGGCATTACCTTCCAAATATCATTGCAGTAAGTGCAGTGGTGCCAGAAGGCAAGGTAGACTTAAGGGTGCACAACTTTGCAAATGCAGCATTAGTCTCCACAAATGACCTTACGACAACTCTCTCAAGTTCTAGTGGGAAATCAGCATCTTCCGCAATGACTCTTGGCAAATCGTCACGAACAAACTGCACTGCACTGCACTCTTTCCTTCACGCCCATCAAAAACCTGTTATTCCAAGGGAATGCTATTTCAAATTTTTCAAAATACAATGAGAATCAGTATTCTTATTGACTGGCAATACTCTTATTTAGGCAATACTCTTAACTCCCAAAATGTTGAAATCTGTCATCAAAAGGATCAAAGCATGCTCCTCTTTTTAGGCAGAGTTGAATATTCAACTAGAAATAAGGTTGTGGGACAATACTTGCCGCTTCCCAAATATGTAAAGTATCCTTTTCCCCAATTTGTCACAGACCAATATTTCAATTGACTAGTTTTTAATTCATAAACTTGCCACATTTTATTTATTCCAGATTTTTTGTTTCTTTTTTAGTACTTTGGGCTCAGACACAACAAAGGTAGAACGATGGACCAGACTTACAAATTCATGCACAAGCACAAATTCGATCGAAGCTTCATACTTTAATGTCGGTTGAATTTGCCCACAGGAGTGATATGGTATGCCAAGAACTTCATAATTCTTATTATTATTAGAAGTTAAACCAGAGAAAAGTGGCAAATGAAGAGAAGTTCACCTTCTACTAAGTTGATCTGATCTCCCGAAAAGGTTACTATGCTTGATAATCAGAAAAGCTTTACCCTTATTACCAAGTGATTGAAAGAAACTGGGACTCTTTTCAGTACTTTGATAGAACCACACACATGAAAAAGAATTGCCCATGAAGGAATGCCACAATAGATATTTTATTGCTAAAATAGTGGACAGAAGGCATTAAATGCTGGAAAACTTACACCTTAGAAAGAAATAGCTTCATCACTGTGTAAACTACTACCAAATTTCTCAACCAAGTTGTTGATGCAAATGTGTGTATCCTCCATATGATGCCTGCCACCAATGTCAAACCATTCCTGAGCGAAGGGACAGGGCCAAATTCTTTAAGGGATTTGTTTTCCGCTCTGTGACCACCCTCTCTTCAGAAATGCTTTCCAACCGAAGGAGTCATAAAGATTCAAAATTCAAAAGAAATAATTAGAAGGATGATAAGTAACTTAAGAAAGCAATCCAAGTGGAAGATGCCATTTTCAATTCCAAATCTCACACACAAAAACAACTTACATATATCAATATTCTTTCTGGTGGTCAAAATAAATTTTTCACAAAAATAACGATATCACTTCATCAGCAATAGAAGTGTAAAGTAAAACAGAATTAATAGGATATATTTTAGTTTTTTCATAAGATTTTATTGTTTACCTCTTATTTGTAAAACTTTAGGTAAATGTAAGAAATGTTATGCACTTTTGTTGCAGCTTATTTTTACGTAATCACAAATCAGGAAGACGTACAGACAGTGGGGTAAATTAACTTGACAGGCTTTTGTTCACTTTTCATGTTTCTTGTTTCTTCAATACCAATAAATCATTGACGATTAGATCCAACAAAATTTACTGTTCCTGAGGCCAAAAGTTTGAATTTGGTAGGTTTTGGTGAAATACTTCATGTGAAGATAATTAGAATGATACACAATCACTATATTTGCCATTCTGATTTATGCATGGCGTATCAGTTGTCAAAAGCCAGCCCAAGATTCCCACATTTCAAACGTCAAACAAGTTATAAATAAAACAACGCAGGCTTCATATCAAGTTAACTGTGATAGCCATAAATGTTACTTAATTAACACCAAAGATCTCTCCCTCCTCTGCCCCCTCGCCCAGGCCCAACCCGGTTGACCGGAGAATTGCCTTGGCTGAAACGTCCTAACAAAACTCAGAAAGCACGAGAAGTGAAAACTCATGAAACGGTGAAGACTCAATAAAACAAAACAAAAGGAGAAAAACTTAGAGAAATAAAATTTTATATACGTAATTATTAGAAATATAAAAAGATAGCAGTAATTCAGTTTCACTTTCAATAAAAAAAAAGAGGAAATGTCATTCACAATACAAATCAAAAGATGGAAAAGGGACAAGAATTACAATAAAAAGAGCAATTTAGACGAAATAAGCTGAATATCTCACAGGAAATGAGTTGCCGACGAACAACCCACTGATCAAAGAAGGATCTTTGTCCAATTTCTTCATCTGGGTATGCAACAGGTCACAGTGCAATGGCCAAGTCTGCTTCTTGCTGCTGTTGCTGTCAACCTTCTCCGTTTCATGGCTGCCCTGCCATGCCTCTTTGACACACATAGTTACTTTTTAGTGGCTGTTGTGATGGAAAATAAACTTTAAAGCTCCTTTGGCAATTTGCTGCCCTTTGTAGGTACCCAAAGTAAAACAAGCGAAAAATAGAGCAACGAGAGCGGGAGGGAGAATCAGATAAAAATGTATCGTTGGAGAGAAGATTCTCAGGAATATGTTTAGATTTGTAGACTGTATTGTCTATATCTACAGTAGCAGCAATAAGGGAGGGATAGAGAGAGAAAATAAAGTAGCGGTTAAATTTCAGATCTTTCTGTAAAAACATGTTTAAAAAGAGTTGTCGTTATTTTTTTTATTTATATTTAATTTTAATTTAAGTGATTTTTCAATATTTTTATTTTAAAAAATAAAAATATTGTAAATAGTTGCATACTTATTTAATTTTTATTATAAATTAATTTCAAGTGAATTTTATATTTAATTTAATTATATTTAATTTAAATTTTTATTTAATTAATAATTATAATTTGTATATAAATAAAATTAATAATTCTTGAAAGTGATCAAGAATGTTTGATCAAGTTTGCCAACAAGTTGTTAATCAATTAATTTAAGTGTTGGCAAACTAATTACTTGTCAATGACATTCGGGCTTCTGTTTATATAATTATTGTACAACTAGCCACTAAGATTTGAAAGTGAAATGTAAGTTGATCAAATGACAATATGATATAATGCTTTCTATTTTGCTTACTTGTAAAATATCTTGTCGCATTTTCACAGTTAATTGAGTCAATAGCATTTAAAGCTTAATTGATAACTCATCCGTACCACAAAGGAGAGCTGCCTTTTATCATATCATGCGTTTGCAATGAAAATGAAAATGAAAATAATAATAATAATAAAGTAAAATATTAATTAGTTATCAATTTTTATTATATTTATTACAAATAATTAATTAAAAAAATTATCAATAAAAATAATATAATATTAAAATATTATTTTTTACGTAATTGTGTATAATATATCTTATGAAAAAAAAATTTTCAATCATCCGCTTGATTAAATTGGAGTTGGGGGGGGGGGCAAGGAATTTTTTGTAGTTGTAGACAAGTGACCTTTTGGAGCAAAGCAAGCTCTTCTTCTTGGGTGGGGATGACGCGGAAAAATGTGCCCCATTTTAAAGTCTAGTGTTGATCCTTTGGTGGACCAGAATTTGCCATGATTTTGACCCATCATCCTTACACAGATTTATACATTTATTGGAAGGAAGAGGCCTGAAATTTCACCGAAGGAAGTTACCTATTGGATGCATAAATATGTGACTTCAAAAATCTCAGACAAAATGTACCAAACCCAAAAAGGAGTACTTCAAGATTTGCACCCCTAAATGACCACACTTGCGCGTTGAGTCAAAAACTGGATGGTTAAGCAACAAGATTGTTCGGACAAAAAATAAACTAAATAAAAATAAATAATTATAAAAATTGAATTTAAAAATATATTAGTCTTATAAATTTTTTAACATTATTTAATGCGATGAAATAATTAGATATAAAAAAATAGATAAAAAGATAAACTTCGTATTCATATAACTCACGAGTTTCACAACCTACTTAAAGAACTACAAAACTAACATCATTACCCTTACAGAACCTAATAATTGGCCTCCTACCACATCTACTTTTACCACTAAAACTAAACTAAATTCCATCAAACTACTAAATTTTACTGTTCCAATTTCACAAAGAACAGCTGAACAAGATTAAGGCCCTGTCCCAATCACTGATCACACCCAACGTTTTAAAATTAAAGGATAAGTAAAAGATAAAATTAGTTATTATAATTATTTATTATTAAAACAGAATGAAAAGCTGTGCAGTACTAAAAAATGGCCAATACAATGTGCCTAATGTCATGCACATCTCGCATATTCTATGAAGGGATAACAGAACCAATGCGACAAATAATGGTCTGATCATAGAAGTACAACCTGCAACCTGCAAATGATCAAGTTCATCACAGTTGTACAATCAAAATAATGAGAATCTAAAAGGTTCACATTTCAAATTCTATTAAAAACAATGGCAGTTGCACCTTTAAAAATTTTCAGTTATTTAATTAAATTTTTTAATTTATTATAAAAATAATTAAATTCAACCAAAAAAATTTAGGTCATATCTCAGTAAATATTTTCTTCTCAGGATTAAATAATTTAATAGGTATCACTTTTAATACATTGAAGTTGGCCTATTAATACAAATAAAAAAAATAAAATATGAAATTAAAAAAGGAAAACAAAAATCAAAACAAATTGAGAAAAACTCAAATCATATGACACACAAAATCCAAAATTACTATGTTATTACCAAAGAAACACTTTGGGTTGCTTAAAAAATGCCTTCTCTGTCTGCAAGAAACCAAAACCTCAAAAGTTGAGATCGAAATGGTCGTAGAGAGATTTGAAGCGAATCTGCTCGGCCATGATGAATGGCTATCTGTTCTCAGGAGAGCGAGGGAGTCTTAAACCCTAATCCCTTTTTCGGGGTAGAAACCCTGGAACCGCGCACAAGTCCAACGGCTACTGGGTTCAGCCCCAAGATTGTGAGCCCTTCCAATCTTCTGTTCTCTTACGCCTATTCTTTTAATTCTTTATTTCCTTAAAATTGAAGTCAGTAACAAAAATATTATTCTTAATTTTTGTTCTGGCCCCCACTCGTTACTCTTCATTCTCAATCATAATTTTGGTTATGGTTATGGTTCCCTTAAATTCTTCAAATTGAAAAGGGATTTCTTTTGGGTTCAAAACAACACGTGCAGTAAGTGAAGGCAAGGTTCTTTCAGATTTGTTTTGTCATTTCAAGTGAGTCTATCTTGTACAAAAGCTCAGCAAGGGGACAAGAAGAAATTGTAGAACTTGCTTTCCATCAATAATACCTCGCAACATTTTCTACAAATGTTCGAAGCTTGTGTATATTTTATTAGATGCTTTGGGGCCTCCTTCAGTTTCTTTTTTGGTACATTAAAGTGTTGGTCAGGGCTTTAGGGGAACCGATATTTCTTGAGATTTGATTATATTTCTAAATTTGTTTATCTGGCAAGGAAAGGACAATCTTTTGAGATGGATGTATGTTCTACCTAATGGGATCACATGGGCAAAGGATTTTGTTGAAGGCATTGATGATGTAAAGTGAGACCTCGCTCAGATTAATGAAGCTTTCTGCTGCACCACCTTTTGAATTTGGTGAAGAGTATAAATCAGTCCAAACATGCAAAAGGCTTCACAGAAAGGGAGTTGATTTGATAAAAAATGTAGGATTTGATTTTTGCGATGAATAATGTTTTTCTGTTTATTTTTTTTTTGTCTCTCAAGATTTTCTCATCTGTGTAGGAGTTTGACTTCACAAATGAACATTTCCTTGTTCCAGAGATGTTCTTGTACCCCGCAGATTTGGGTATGTACCTTGTCATATTATTTTGAATGTGGACACAGTTTTGTGTTTCTGGTTCATTCTAGAAGCTATTTGTCTTTTGTCCAGTGTAGCTTGATTCTTGGGAGGATGAATTTGAAGACCTCTTCATGAATCATCAATAGCATTTGTGAAAGCATCAGATTCTGAAGAAAATGTCTGGTGCTAAATCGTTGGGCATTTTAGCTAGCATATAAATGTCTATCAATTAAAGGAGCTAAAAGGGAAGCCTTTTTATGCTTTGCAGTGCTCTTGAAACTTACGGAATGATGATTAAACTTTATCTGCAGGTATGAACAGGCTGGACCAACAGATTGTGTTGTTTGAGCTGTCAACTCCTGTTTTCTGCTTCTTCACGCTATACTTTACAAGTGAGGTGCTTTGACAAAATATTTCAGAACTAAACATTTGAAATTCTCTTTTCCCCTTTATTTGCTTCTAAAAATTCCTGGTGTGGCATTAGCGCACTTTTTCAATGATTTGCAGAAAGACAGGAAATCCACTTTTCTGTTCTGATAGCTTATATAGCACACTTTATTTTTGAAAGTCTGAGACAGAGTTAATGCCAATTCAAATATTGTGGAAAAATTGCAGTGAGAAGGGCCTTAGACCTCCTGTACTAGATGACAATTAAGTGAAGATTACCACACAAGAAGGGCAAACTCTTTATCCCTCTGAAATCCATTATTTCCAGTTTATTAAGATCTTCTGATGTGTGATGCCATGCTTGCCCGTACGATCTTCAGCTTCATCTCCAGGTTCTTGTTTGTGTTATTCTTTCACTGCTGATCCCCTGACCTTGTTTATTTGTCTAATAACTTCATTGATATCAATCTCTCCCAGCCAGAAGTTACAGGCTGGAGACAGTCTGGGTCAAATCTTAGTTTTGAATTCCATTGCCATATCTTCCTAATCCTAAGCACAAGCATGGGATCCTGTCTCTTCTCAGCTTGAAGGTTACCCTTATGCTCATATTCCAATCATGTTTGCATCTTCAAATTTCTCTTTCTCTTATCAATGCTTATTCATACTGTTGAGTTGTACTGCAATAAGATTAATTGACATAATTCATAAAAGTTCAAAAACCTAGTGTCAAAGAAAGGGCACTTATTTTCTACAGAAACTCAAAAGCCTAATTTTCTGACGCAACCCCAAAAAAGGGTCAAAAGTCCATCTGCTGTTTTTGAAATATATGGCACCTTTATTTGACACTATTATGCATTATTTCAACTGGTTTTGAGAGCTTAATATTATTATTGTGAGCCACCTAGTCACTTCTGACTTCTGCCCACTACATTGTCCCATAAATTTAATGTCAAAAGTAGCATTTTGTTTATATGTAAGGTCTAGACACCTTTGGTACTGGCTCAAAGCAATGTAAGATATTGTTTAGACATTTATCGATGCAGTCCATGTGGAGCCCTAAGGCATGGTCAAGTCATTCAAACGTTTGTAGGAATTGGCAGCAGTTGACAGACCAGATGTATTGAAGGTGTCATTTCTGACACCTTATCTGACATAGCATGGGCCTTCCCATTGCTCACACAAATACCAAAACCTAATCTGAGTGACAATATGACCAGTATAAAGAATTTCACTCTCTATTGCATGGACATAGCATGGGCCTTCCGGAAAGTAAATGGGCATTTGCACTAATAAGTTTTAGATTTGATGATGTCTGTTAAATTTGATTATTGTGAGGGTGACGGATGACTTCTAGTTTAACCTTATAGAGTTTCGTGACTAATAATTTTATAATGTTTGTTTTTTCAAAAAAAAAAATCCATATCAAGTCATAAGAGCAGGAAGGAGACTGTTGGTGCCTGCCGTTGGTGCACGGCCATAAAAAATTCACGCTATTGTGGAGTGTGAAAAATGGTTATATGAACATGGTCTTGCCTTTCTTATAACAAAGTCACTATTTCTTGTATCCTCTGCATCAAATGTTCATTTTAATCAAATTTTAACTAAATTCAATTGATTGAATTATTCTGGATGGTATAGGGAGCCCTATTTATAATCAATATATGTCACTATCTGATCGTACATTCTAACAGCAATGGAACTAAATATAATACTGATGAAATACAAAAAGGATAAATGTATACACAAACAACATTTGGACTAGCCACAAGGCGACCAAGCTCTGTACTTGGATGGCATCGAAAGATTGTCCACAATAAAATAATAACAGTTGTTAATGCATTTCCCCACAAGGTAAAACCATGCTCGTCGCCGATGCGGGTTTATGTATAGAACTGCAGCCATTCCCAACAACACTACGTTGTATGATGCTAGAAAGCTTGGATAAAATGCATCCATATTTATGAAGCCAGTTTCTTCTTCGTGCTTACCTGAATTCTCGGACGATGATGGAGGCGATGGACGTGCATTGCAACTTTTTGTCAGTGGCGGTTCACACAGCAAAGGATTATCCTCGTAGCTTCTATTGTCGAATGTTGCGAATTGATGAACCATCTCCGAGGTCTTTCCAGACAAGTTATTGTGTGCTACGGTGAAAACAGATATTTGGTACAGGTTAGTAAGCTGAGGAGGAATTTTTCCATTCATGTTGTTGTAGGAAAGATCCAAGCTCTCAATTGCTTCCATGTTTGAAAAAGTTGATGGAATTGGCCCTTTCAAACAATTGTAGGATAAGTTTAGCGCCTTAATAGTGCCAAGTTTTCCAAGTTCTGGTGGAATCTCTCCCGTCAAATTGTTGCAGGAAAGATCGATTCCAGACAAGTAGGAGAGTAGCCTTCCTTCGTAGGAATAAGAATTGCTCTTTGTGGTGAACTACGCATGTGACTGAAAGTTGAACATAAACCCCATATTACCAAACCTCGAAAATATTTCAGTAGACCACGCATGTGTACTGGTCCAAGTGCTTCCAACTCTTAGACAAGGGAGAATATGACCATATAGGTAATTGTGAGAAAAATTTACTAAGTTTATTTTGTCTAACTTGCACAATTGATTTGGAATTTTACCTTCAAAGTCATTATTGTTCAAAAGTAGATAACTAAGGTTAGAAAGTGTACTAATTCATTCTGGAATTTTGCTAGTAAAATTATTGCGACCAAGATCCACATCACCAAATTATTGCTGTTATGAAATGCATTTTGCAATGGTCCATGCAATCTATTCTTAGATAAATAGACTTGTTGAATGCCTGAAGGAAAATTTGAAGGCAAGCTTCCGACGATATCATTGTCTGAAAGGTCCAGAACTTGAAGTGCATACATATTTCCTATCCATTGTGGGAGCTTACCGCTGATGTTGTTGTGACTCTGATCCAATATAACTAATGAAGAACTATTAAAAAAACTGTTTGGGATTTGGCCTTGCAAACTGTTGTTTGAGAGTTTGAGCTAACTTAACATGAAGCAACCAGTGGCCAACTGCCCACGCACCTCTCCTGATAATCTATTATTGGACAAGTCTAGCTTTGTCAATGAGCTCATATTACCAAGAAAAGGAGGAATTCTCCCATTCAAACCGTTTCCTTGATAGGTTAAATCGCTGCAAGTTTGGGAGTTGTGCTCCAATTAGTGTTGGGACACGGCCATGAAAGCAGTTCTGTGAAATGTCCAAGTATTCTAAACTCCCATTTGAATGACTGGGCCACCGAAGTTGTCCTGAAAGGGAATTATTGACCAAGGAAAGATCATTCAAGCCCGTGTTGTTCTCTAACAGCCAATATGGAAATCCTCCACTCAATTGGATGTGGGAGAGATCAACAGATTGTAGATTGTGCTGGTAGTAAAGGAATTTATGAAACATTCTGCCGTATCCGAACCCAGACAATGATAGTGTAGTTAATTGGAACTTTGGGATCAAATGATGTTGCTCTGTTTCAGCAAATATATTATTTTCGGAAGTATAAAAGGAATCGAGTTTTGTAAGGTTGAAAAATAGGCTGAGTGTCGCTGGAAGTTGGAATTGATTGTATAAAAGATCTAGGAATTCAAGGGATATTAGAGTCTTAGGGGAGATAGAGATACATTCCCTGTCAATTGATTGTAAGAGAGATCCAACCCCCGAAGAGCCGTCAAATTAACCATACAAGGAGGCAATGAGACTACAGTTCCATAAATATAGGCTTTCAAGATGGTTTAATTTGCATAAACTTGAAAATTATTTGGTAATAAATTTAATATTTAAAATCTAGTGAATTTAAAGAAAAAATAATTGAAGAAGTTTTATTTCTCAAAAAAATTTTTATTCATTTTCATTTATTTACTACTTTTTATTTTTTATTTTTATATAATAAATATAATAGGTAAAGAGGCATTAAATTAATCATACATGAAGGCAAGGTACTCTTGAGATAATTTCCACGCATATCTAGATATTGAAGTTGGTTTAGTCTGCATAAACCTGAAAATTATTTGATAATAAGCAACTTAGCCAAAATTAAGGAGACACACATAACAACTGGCTTGTAAGGGGGTTTAGGGGAGGATGATCGTACCTTCGACTATAGGCATCGGGCCACTCAACTGACAATAAGACATTGAAAAATACTCCAATGAGACTAGGTTTTCAATAGTCTGTATCATTCTATGATTGAGAGTAGCACCATCTAAGTTTAGTGTTTTCAGACTCTTTAGACAAGGCAATCCTAAGAAAATTAAAGGAAAATAAAAAGTTATTATTGAAGAATATATAAAGTATTGGAAAAGTTAAAATTAATTTTTTTAATTAAAAATTATTTATTATTTATAACTCATTATTTTATAAAATTAAATCGTAATCTTATAAATATCATTACTTTATAATTTTATTATTTAATTAATATTTGTAATATGGGTATAAGTTAAACAAAATATGATATGATTGTTTAAAAATAAATTATAGTTCTAAAAAAAAATTTGTAACAAATAATTATAGAGTAAATAAAAATATTAAAACTTACCTTGAGTAATTTGAGAAAGGTTCGATAATTGGATAGACAAATTTTGAAGAGAAACCAGTGCCCCAATGCTTTGGAAAAAGTTGTCATCCACAATAGAATTATCCAAGTATAGTTGTTCGAGATTCTTCAAGTTGTAAGATCCTGGCAAATTTAAGCAAAACAATAAATTATACAAAATATAATTGTAAAAATGAAAATTAAAAATTAAAAAATATAAGCATCTTTAGAAATCAAAGAATAATAGAATTGTGTTCTTTGTAGATTGCTAGATTCTAAGTAAAGGATCCTAAGATTTGGAAAAAAGTTGTGCAGCGATTGTAACACTGGTACAGGGCTTGCATCTCTCATGTTTCCTCCAAGATTAAGGACACTACAGCTGTTCCAACTTTTATTGATTGTAAATACCAAAAGCATTATATTATGATTTCTATGTATGATAAGTAAAAGAAATATATGATATATAAGTGACTTTAATTATACAAAGCGACAAAAAAGATATATATATTTTTAAGTAGTTTGAATTGGTAAAATGATAGCTTAAATCAGTTTGCAAGGTTATATTAAAGAATTTTTTAAAATTTTTATTTTTAACAATACAAAATATAATAACATGTAAATACTTAATTTTTGTTATAAATATTTTTATAATTATCATTTACATTCTTTTTTTTTCAACATTTAGAAAAATTTTTGTGTATTGTAAGCCCAAGCATACATTATTTTCCTATACTTTTATATTGCTTAACCCTAATGATTAAACTTAAGAAGCATACTTATTTATGACCTAAACCAATCATTAGTTTTTCCAAGTTAAAAAGATTAGGTTATGAAAATTTTAAAGTTTGGGGAAGCATGATCTAAGGAGTGACATTATTATTAAAAAAGATCATCATGTAATGTAAAATCATACTTTTTATATGACGTGAAAAAGCCAAGTATAATATAGTATTATCTAATATGCTCAAAGCTTAAAGGGTATTCTAAGCAAATGTTTATAAAATTTTATAAAATTATAATTTGTCTAAGTTAATGAAAGGGTGTTTCAATAGCTTTACATTTCAAAAAATTTGAAAATGAAGCCACAAATAAAAAATTTTAAACTTGAAGTTAACCTAAAGAGATATTATAAAAAATATATATATTATTAAATATTAAAAATAAAAATATTATATATATATATATATATATATATATATGTTGGCATAGATATTACAAATCCAATGATTTAATAAATTAAGATTGGAATAGATTTAAAAAACTTGGATTTATACCTCCTGCAGCCACAAATCCAATGATCTCATTTCCCTTGAGGTTTAGCTCCTCCAATTGGCTTAGAGTATGTAATTCTAGGAACAAGGAATTGAAATTAAAGAATCATGTCTATACGATATATTCCTTAATTTCTTGAAAATTAACATTAATAAGAAAATTATATCTAACCTTTCATGTCTATTGATCCTTTTAACAGGTTGTATCCAAGAGTTAACACTTTAAGAGATGAAAGCCCTTTGAAGGAAGACAAAATGCTACTGTTCAAGTTATTACCTACTAAAGAAAGGAAGCGTAGATTACTTAACCTCAACATTTCTTCGTTATCACTTGAAGAAGATATTGATATATATATTTGTACAATTAACAATTGAAATATTAACAGCAATGAAAAGGTATTTTAAAATTATAATTGTATAATATCAATTTAAAATTATAACTTGTCTAATTTAATGAAAGGGTGTTTCAATAACTTTGCATTTAAAAAAATTTAAAAATGAGTCCAAAAATAAAGAATTTCAAACTTGAAGTTAACCTAAAGAAATATTATAAAAAATATATATACTATTAAATATTAGAAATATATATTTTTTTATATATACGTTGGCATAGATGCTACAACTTGAATAAGAAATTAATCCAAGAAACTTGGGTTAGAAAGGTTTAATTGTGACAATAAATTAAGATTGGAATAGATTAAAAAAAACTTGGATTTATACCTCTTGTGGCCGTAAATCCAATGATCTCATTTCTATCGAGATACAGCTCCTCCAATTGGCTTAGAACATGTAATTTTGGGAATAAAGAATTGAAATTAAAGAAAAAAAAATTGTCCACTAACTTTTATAGCCATGTGTAAGTGTGGTTACCACGAATTTTACCTTGAATGTCGACGATTCCTTTCAGTTTGTTTCCAAATATATCCAACGATTTCAGAGAAAAAAGCCTACGTAGCGATGATAAAATATTATTATTGAATCATTAACTTATATATATATATATATATATATAATCTATTTATGCATTTTTCTTTTTGTTTTTTTTTTTAAAGAAAAAAACAGTCTTATCTTGTGAGTATGAAATGTAAAAAGCAAGAGCTGTAGAAAGATAGACCTTCATTTTCAATACAACCACGTATATGGTTCCCTAATAAGTTGAGGTTTGTCAGATCTATGAAAGGAAGAAACAAAGAAGCATTTAGATACCAGCCTCCATAACCCCCATCCACTGCATCCCAAAGATCAAGTTTGGTGACTCGATTTGTTGTTTCGCTGCACTCGATTCCTTCCCAAGTACAGCAATCGGCATCTATCCCTCAGCCAGACAAGGGAGACAGAGAGTAGTCACCATATGGATTTAGATGAGAGAACGAAGACTTGATGTGCAAAAGAGCAGTTCTCTCGTGTTCCAAGCAACCATGACACCGAGTCCCCAACTCCTTCAATAACAAGACCAATATGACTGCCATCCATGACCTCATGGTAGCCACTGGCCCCATTTGTACGTTCCGAGCACCTCTTACTACACTTAGCTTAGTAATATTTGTTGCCATACGTTCCGAGCACCTCTTACTACACTTAGCTTAGTAATATTTGTTGCCATTGAGAGCAGTTCAGGGTCTGCTTTATATGGACGGAGACGGGGGTGCATTTACGCAATTTTAATGAAACAAGAAAATTAAAAACAAAATGTTCCTAAGTTAATTTTTAGTTTTCTTATAAAAATAATACTACCATATAAATTAAGAATAAAAAAATTATTTTATCAACATTTTTTTGAAATATATTTTATTTTTATGGTTATAATTTTATAATTATCAAATTATTTTAATATTACGGATAATAAATTTTAATTTTACAAAAATATTTTTTTAAAGTAACATATATCATTTTTATTCTATAATTTTAGAAATAATTATTGTTACTAATTGTTATGTTTTGTTTTTCTAAGGTATAAAAGAGATTTTAAACTTAAATTAATTACTTTAATTTTATATAATTTTTTTAAAGGTTTCATAAATTCATAAAATAATTATGTAATTTAATTTAAAGAATTAGAACATGTCATGGTGTTTAGTTCTGCCAACCATTGACGATCACAATCAAACAGTCAAGTTTTCCCTTTATGTTTCATTTGGGTCCTCTCACGTAAAATTAGTCCTACGGGATAGTCGGAAAGTAATATCAACCTTTTAATTTTATTGACCTTGACTTGTTAATTTGGGTCTATTCTAGACACCCTCAATCTACAAAAAAAAAAGATTATAGAAAAAATAGTTAATTAATTTAATTTAAAGAATTAGAATATGTCATGTTGTTTAGTTCTACCAACCGTTGACGATCACAATCAAACAGTCAAGTCTACTCCTTGCGTTTCATTTGGGTCTTCTCATATAAAATTGGTCTTGTGGGTATAATAATTAACTAATCTAATTTAAAGAATTAAAATATGGCATACTGTTCGGTTCTACCGATCACAATCAAGCATTTAAGTCTTCCCTTTATATTTCATTAAGGTCCTCTCACATAAAAGTGGTCTTACGGGCAGTTGGTGAATAAAATCAACCTTTTAATTTCATTCACCCTAACTTGTTCATTTGCGTCTAGTTGACTAAATTTGGGTTTATACACGCTCAATCCACAAAATAAAAAAAAAAATTATAGAAACCCAAGTTTGGTTAGAAGCTTTCTACGGTGGATTGGCCCAATAGTTAGCAACGGGTGATGCAGAGTCCACTCCTTCACAAAAAATGACAGAGTGCAAATGATTTTTTTTAAAAGGAAGTCCATCCCACTAGACTCGACCCATTTCAAAAGAGAGTTCATATTTGTTTGGTTCTGGTTCTCTACCGACCGCCATGAAGTAAGCAACAGCCCATTTGCCATTTTTCACATAAGATTAATTTTAGCAGACTGCGAACGCACTTAAAAAAAAAATGTAAAAATTATTTAATTCACATATTAATGAATTAATAAAAGAAATATCATAAACAGCTCATCGGTCCCACATCTCCTTTGTTCTAACACCCAAAATAGCAACTTGAACAGTTTAGTTATTGTGTACAAAATATATATATATTTTTTTATGTTGATAAGATAAATAATTTGCAAGATAGGAAGGCTTAAAAGAGGGCTCATAATGTCTCCTTGTCTCTCTGACAAGGATTTCCCTCTTTTACAAGAACTTATGTATCTTTGCTCTACAAGTCTCTCCACTTAATCCATTCTCTTTCTCTCTCTCAATTGATAGAGTATTTTTGCCAATGGATTCCTATTCTCCATGGCATCGCATTCAAAAGACTTTCTTTTTGGTCTTTTTTAACTATTTAACGTTCACTTTTTCTTTCGTCGCTGCTGATGTGATCGCTTTATGAGTATGCGAGGCATAATACTACTCTTTTTGTTTTTCTTTTCTTGCAGAGAAACTGGAAGAAAAAGGTTTCAATTGGCAAGTCTTTTAGTATATGATTAATCAATTTCATAAAAGTGATCAATGTATTAAGACAATAAAAAAAAGACTAAAAAAAAGAAACCGAACACCAAAGAAAGAAATTACAAACAAATTGTTTCAACAAAATCCTTACATAATACCTTATGTTAGACAACCAAAAGAAAATGGTTAGAAAAAGAAAGAAAAAAAAAGATAATGACTATAATGAAGTGCATAAAGATAATATAATCACAAGGATTTCCCTCTTTTACAAGAACTTCCGATGTATATATATCTCTATTCTATTAGTCTCTCAGCTTAACCCATTCTCTCTCTCAATTGATAGAATTTTTTTACTAATGAATTTTTTATTCTCTTATACTTGATCGATCACATCCAAAAACTCTTTTTTTTTTTTTGGTCTTTCTTAACTTTCACTTTTTTCTTCAATAGCTGTGAATGTGATGGCTTTATACGAGGCATAATACTACTCTTCTTTCTTTATCTTTCATTTCTTGCCAAGAAATTAGAAGAAAAAGATTTAAATTTACGAATATATCAATATATGCCTTTTTAAGGTTTTTTTTTTCTTTTTTTGCCACTTTCTTTTGGTTGTTTGACAGAAGATATTGGTTACCGAGCATGGCTAAAGTGGTTGAAAAGATCAACAATTAAGGTTATCGAGTACTTATTCTTGATGGTTACCTTATTGAGTACTTATAGTCAATACATATTTGTAGGGAACCATCTTTTTTTTTTTTTTTTAAAGAAAACTAGTGGGCCATAGAGTGCCTTAGATGACTGAATAAAATCAGTATTGAGTAACTCTTTTAATTGTTTTCAAACTTTGTTAGCTTAAATGTTGCCATGCAATAGGGTCTCATAGTCAATAGCTTAGCTTATGGTTTTAGTCCAATCTTATGGTCTACCTCTCATCATGGTGGCAGCTTCTGCAACAACTCCTCAAACATTACGTTCCTAAATTTGTTAAGGGCTAATTGTACCTACTTTGAAACATTAGACAAAGAGTTTGACTTATTCTTATCGTGCCCTTTTAGATAGGCAAAGTAACTATGCTCATCTCATTTTATACCTTTCTTGAATTGAATTACAGATAATGCCTTGAGTAAAGGCTTAGTCGCCTTTTCAACAGAGATAATGCAAGTTTTCTCCCCATCCATGATGTAAATTGTATTGGCAAAAGGAATTATAAGGGCCTTGACTCGATTAAGGAACTCTATCCTCAAGACTACCTTAAAGTTGTCTAAAGGTGCTACCAAAAACTCCAATTGACCTAACTATATCCCAATGTTAGTTTGCACACCATAGGTAACATCTTAAATGGGCTTAACTAATGAATTAATGGTTTTGATGGAGCCTATGGAGCCTATAGCATTTATGACTTTAAGGCCCAATCTCTTGACTTTTTTTATGGAGATGAAGTTGTAAGATACACCTATATTGATCATAGCCTTACTACCCTTTTTATTAATATTGATGTTTATATACATTAATCTATTGGCACGAGACTTGGGAGAATGCTGAATTACATTAAGGAGTTGTTTAAACTCAACATGCTTATCTCTGTTGTTGGGTTATAGGTCTTGTTCCTTGAATGTCATAGTCAAGGCATTGAGTGCTTTTCTCTTTGGACACTTTCAAGTCCAATGGGGTCTATCACATATAAATTAGTTATATTTTAGTTTTGACTTATCAAAACCTTCATTCTACTTACCTTTACCATTTAATTTGTTTGAAATCTAACTTTTGTGACCATCTTTACGTGAACTCCTATTATAATCTAATTCATTTTTGCTTCTCCCTTTCTGTCCTTAAACTTTGACGAATCCTTATGACTTATGTAATTTGACAAACTCTTGGTTATGAAAATTGTTGTTGCCAAATCTTGAACTTCATGTCTCTTGAATTTTGTTTTGGCCTACGATTATAGTCTATCTAGTATTAAGTTGGAGAACTCCTTCAATAATCATAAATAATGATTGAGTGTTTGAGTTTTTGAAATTGATTGGGAGCTTTCTCTTTAGCATTTTAGGTAGAATTATTGTTTTAACTCCTTAAAGTCATCAAAGGTTGCGATAGAACATGAAACTCTTTTAATGTTTTTTTATCGTCTTCTCCACTAAAGCATAATAGTATCTTTAAGATACAATGTAGCGGACTAAATTTTAATTACATTTTCTTCTGTGCTCAATGTGGCAAAATATTGTTCAAGCCTTCATAAGAAGTTATTAATTTTATGGACATTATGTGACCTCTGAAGTTTTATGGTTTAGGTACTTTGATCCAACATGACTCTAAGACAGTGGTGCATGTCCTAGCTACAACTGTGGGTTTACATAAGGTAAGTTCAAAACATGCTTCTTCTAATTGACTAAGCACACCTTGAAGCTTCTTTTTGTGAACTTCATGCACATAGGAAACTTCTACCATAAATTTCTTATAAAGCAAAAAAATGTCTTTTTATAGGAATTCTTTTACCTTACTCATAAGTGACATATGACATCATCAAGAGCATTATCTTCAACTTCTAGACCTTTACACCTTCGGTCTAGTGCCTCCGAATAATTCCACATGTTACTAATGCTTTTCTCCACGTAAGTCAAGCGAAAGGAAAAATTGCACTTCTAAGTAAGAGAAATTTATTGACAATTGTAATTAGTGATTTTAGTTTTTTGAGCAAGATAACATTTTTTAAATCTAAATTTAGGTTGATGATATAGAGCTGGCTTTGTCAATTTAGAGAAAATTAAAAAAAAATTCTTTTTATGAGAAAATTATAGGTTGAGCTATGATTGGGAGAAACCATTTAACAAGTAAGACCAATGATAAAACTTATGCCATCAGATGAATTTTTCAATGAGGTTGTGGGCTTAAAACAAAAGAGATTGTGACATTTAGGTGGGAAAATTATTGAAATGACTAGACATTGGGTTTAAGAGAAGATAAGCAAATTGAGTTCTCTTTTTGGAGCAAAGTCGCTTGAGCACCAATTATTTGGACTTGGTTCAGTTGCTCTGAATTTTGTTCTTACTTTAAATTTAAAACTCAACTTAAAAAAGGTTAGCTTGTGCAAGTTTTTCGTTTAGAATAGATGAAGAATTGTTGATTTCTTTCCAATGTAGGGCCAGAAGCTTTTATGATGGAAAGCCCAAAATGGATTGTTGCGTTTCCAAAACAAAGCTACGGGACAGATGATAAACGTCAAAAACAAGACAAAACTAAGGCTTAAATCAATCTTGCACCATAAGCCAGAAGATTCATGCAATATAGGTAAGACATCGTGCGTTTCAGCTGCCATGGCTACCACCATCAGACCTGTGTTTCCACATTTTCCTTGACTAAAACAGAACATACACCTTACCTCTCCCTGGATTTATTTACAGTATATAGATTAATAGAAGGATTATATATGTTTATCTATTTAAGTTGTATCCTTTTCTTCTGATTTGGGAAGGAAATTTCGACGAGTTTGCTAAATTGTGATTTCTTCTTTATTTATAAAAAAAAAAAAAATGGATTGAAGAGTCTGAGAGAAGAAGAGCTAAAAGCGCTGAGAGGGAATGAAGAAGGCGAACGCAAGAAAGGCGAAACGATATACGATTATGACGTGGTGAACGACCTTGGCGATCCGGACTCTAAACCTGAACTTGCCCGACTCGTTTTAGGCGGCAAAACCCATCCTTACCCCAGGCGTTGCCTACTCCATGGCTTGTGGGGGATTCAAAGCTAGTTCTACGTGAACCAATGTGACAAAAATCAAATTGTAACGAGCCAAAGTATTCGAGACAAACTATAAAGATGATTTTTTTAATTATCACGGTACAAAGTCACCGATCCGCTTATTTCCACCAGAGGATGGGACGGGTTCTGTTGGGGCAGCACTTGGCCCCTTTTTGGCTGGGTATATTTCCACCAGAGGATGGAACAGTGTCTTCTTTATGCTGATTTTATCCATTTTCTTTGCAAGTTTGTGCTTAATTCGTGTTGTAAAATTCGAGATTAAGAAGATACTGAATGACAGAACATGACCTTTAAACAAGCACTACTGCACATTGACAGTATCTCCTGGCGTTGCCGTTTTATGCACATTTTGTATCTCGTTTGACTACTGATGGCCAAACCACACAGATGAAGTCTTTTCTCAAGTTACCATATACGCATGCATCTTATATGTAATTGTTTTCCACCGTATTCCTAATTGTTGCTTGTACAATTACAGCAAGGAAGAGACTTTCATATATGTTTTGATTGTTTTGATTGCTCTCCTACAGATCATTACCTAACCATTAAGTGTATGGAACCTCAAACCGTACATACAATCATTTGACAACCATAACGTGGAAAACAAATCATAAATTGCAAGTTTGCAACCTTTCATTCAATGTCCGACTTTTCAAGTCTTTGTTATTACATCCAATCCCTTGAAATAGAATAAGGTGACAACAATGAGATGGGAAAATTGCAGTTTCTATTTTATGAAGAATTCATGAGCACAAAAAGTTCATACATTATTCACTGGCATACCCTTTGCCACCAACGAATTTTCAGCATGATCATTGTAACAGGTATCTGAGATTCTGAAGTCCCCCTGCAGATATGCTACGTCTTACTCTTGCTCTCTGTACAGCAACTTGTGGAGGTGGCTCCAAGTGAAAGCTCCCCATCACAACTGTCAAGTTGTCTGTTGCTCCCCATCTTATTGCTTCTTCTGTCATTTGTTTGCAACAAAGCTTCACATCATTGTGCTCTTGAAGTCTCCTTCGGGAGAAATCGACAGCATTTTGGCTGGAAAATGTGTCCCATATTCCATCACTTCCAATGATGAGAAATTCATCTTCCTGAGTCAACGTAATCAGCTTAAGTACTAGTTCAGCACTCAAGGGGCCAGCAGTTCCACCCCTTTCTTTTATTCCCTAAATGTGCCAATCGCCTAATGCATGAGTAACACCTAATTGACCATTAAGATAACCATCATCTATGCATCCACCCAAGGATTCAATCCGTATCCTTTCTTTAAGGCAACAGGGTTTATGATCTCTTGACATCACCACAACTGTTCCACGCCTTGACAATACTGCCCGGCAATCACCAGCATTTGCCACGAGTAATGATCTACGCAAAATTTAGAAATGGCAAACAAGTTTAGTCAATGTAAAGTGACAAGCAACTATTAAGATGACACTGGTGGCACCTGAGAAAGTAATACTTTGTGTCGAAATAGGAAAAACGTGTATCACACTACAACCAGTAATTCTTGAAATGGAGAAAATTTATGCGCGCTATGGCAGGCCTTTGGACCAGTCCACTCCTTCAACTCTCTAGACATAACTCTGACTATCCATATGAAGCACGTTTTCATTTTCCCCCGGTGTCCCATTCATTTGTAATCCATCATATACCTTGTAACCTAATGGTGGGAGCTCATTCAGAATTATTACACAGCTTAGCTAACCTAGATGGTTCCAAAGGAACAACACAGAAGAGATTGGAACAGGTCCCAGATCAATGAAAATGAAACTTTTGCTAGCCACTAGTTATGGATGCAAGGCATTACCTCCCAAATGTCATTGCAGTAAGTGCAGTGGTGCCATAAGGCAGGGTAGACTTGAGGGTGCACAACTTTGCTAATGCAGCATTAGTCTCCACAAATGACCTTACGACAACTCTCTCAAGTTCTAGTGGGAAATCAGCATCTTCCACAATGACTCTTAGCAAATCAAAAACTTGTTACTCCAAGGGAATGCTATTTTAAATTTTCCAAAACACAATGAGAATTGGTATTCTTATTGATTAACAATACTCTTAACTTCCAAAATGTTGAAATCTATCGTCAAAAGGATCAAAGCATGCTCCTCTTTTTAGGTAGAGTTAAATATTCAACCAGAAATAAGGTTGTGGGACAACACTTGTCGTTTCCCAAGTATGTGAAGTATCCTTTTCCCCAATTTGTCACAGACCAATATTTCAATTGACTTTTTTTGATTCATAAATTTGCCACATTTTATTTATTCCAGATTTTTTGTTTCTCTTTTAGTGCCTAGGGCTCAGACACAACAAAGGTAGAACGATGGACCAGAGTTACAAATTCATGTACAAGTACAAATTTGATCGAAGCTTCATACTTTAATGTCGGTTGAATTTGCCCACAGGAGTGATATGGTATGCCAAGAACTTCATAATTCTTCTTATTATTAGAAGTTTAACCAGAGAAAAGCGGCAAATGAAGAGAAGTTCATCTTCTACTAAGTTGATTTGATCTCCTTAAAAGGTTACTATGCTTGATAATCAGAAAAGCTTTACCCTTATTACCAAGTGATTGAAAGAAACTGGGACTCTTTTCAGTACTTTGATAAAACCACACACATGAAAAAGAATTGCCCATGAAGGAGTGCCACAATAGATATTTTATTGCTAAAATAGTGGACAGATGGCATTAAAGGCTGGAAAACTTACACCATAGAAAGAAATAGCTTCATCACTGTGTAAACTACTACCAAATTTCTCAGCCAAGTTGTTGATGCAAATGTGTGTATCCTCCATATGAGGTCTGCCACCAATGTCACACCATTCCTAAGTGAAGGGACAGGGCCAAATTCTTTAAGGGATTTGTTTTCCGCTCTGTAACCACCCTCTCTTCATAAATGCTTTCCAATCGAAGGAGTCATAAAGATTCAAAATTCAAAAGAAATAATTAGAAGGATGATAAGTAACTTAAGAAAGCAATCCAAGTGGAAGATGTCATTTTCAATTCCAAATCTCACACACAAAAACAACTTACATATATTAATATTTTTTCTGGTGGTCAAAATAATTCACAAAAATGATGATATCATTGCATCAGCAACAAAAGTGCAAAGTAAAACAAAGTTGAGAGGATATATTTTAATTTTTTCAAAAGATTTTATTATCTGTCTCTTATTTGTAAGACTTTAGATCGATGTAGAAAATGTTACGTATCTTGACGTGAGCTTATTTTAATACAATCACAAATTAGGAAGACATACAGAAAGTGGGGTAAATTAACTTGACAGGCTTTTGTTCACTTTTCATGTTTCTTGTTTCTTCAGTACCAATAAATCATTGACAATTGGATCCAACAAAATTTACTGTTCCTGAGGCCAAAAGTTTGAATTTGGTAGGTTTTGGTGAAATACTTCATGTCAAGATAATTAGAATGATACACAATCACTATATTTGCCATTCTGATTTATGCATGGCGTATCAGTTGTCAAAAGCCAGCCCAAGATTCCCACATTTCAAACGTCAAACAAGTTATAAAAAAAACAACGCAGGCTTCATATCAAGTTAACTGTGATAGCCATAAATGTTACTTAATTAACACCAAAGATCTCTCCCTCCTCTGCCCCCTCGCCCAGGCCCAACCCGGTTGACCGGAGAATTACCTTGGCTGAAACGTCCTAACAAAACTCAGAAAGCACGAGAAGTGAAAACTCATGAAACGGTGAAGACTCCATAAAACAAAACAAAAGGAGAAAAAGTTAGAAAAATAAAACTTTGTACATTAATTGTTAGAAATATAAAAAGATAGCAGCGATTCAGTTTCACTTTCAATAAAAAGAAAGAGGAAATGTCATTCACAACACAAATTAAAAGATGGAAAAAAGACAAAAATGACAAAATAAGTTGAATATCTCATAGGAAATGAGTTGCCGATAATCAGCCCATCACTAGAACTGATCAAAGAAGGATCTTTGTCCAATTTCTTCATCTGGGTATGCAACAGGTCGCAGTGCAATGGCCAAGTCTGCTTCTTGCTGCTGTTGCTGTCAACCTTCTCCGTTTCATGGCTGCCCTGCCCTGCCTCTTTGACACACATAGTTACTTTTTAGTGGCTGTTGTGATGGGAAATGAACTTTAAAGCTCCTTTGGCAATTTGCTGCGTACCCAAAGTAAAACAAGCGAAGCAACGAGAACGGGAGAGAGAATAAGATAAAAATGTATCGTTAGAGAGAAGATTCTTAGGAATATGTTTAGATTTGTAGACTGCTTTGTCTATATCTACAGTGACAGCAATCAGGGAGGGATAGAGAGAAAATAAAGCGAGGTTAAATTTCAGATTTTTCTGTGAAAGCGTATATGAAAAAAAGTTGCGTTATTTTTTATTTATATTTAGTTTTAATTTAAGGAATTTTTTATTTTTTATTTTAAAAATAAAAGTATTATAAATAGTTGTATATTTATCTAATTTTTGTTATAGAATAATTTTAAGTGAATTTTATGTTTAATTTGATTATTTTTAATTTAAAATTTTATTTAATTAGTAATTATAATTTTTATATAAAAATATAAATAAAATTAATTATTCTTGAATAAATTTTATAATATTTATGATAAGAGAATTTCATGCAATGAGTATCTCCTTTAACATGTTAATCCAAGTATTCCAATCAAAAAGTAGAGATAATATTAAATTTATTTGAAAAGAAATATGACCATGATAAAAATATAATTTAAAAGAAAATAATATTTTTTAGTAATATTATTTTAAAAAATTATTATTATTTATCTTAACTTATTTACTTAAGTTAAGAAAAGTAATTGAAATATTAAAAAATATTATTATAAATTAATACACTTATTTATTTTTTTATTATTATTTAATAAAATTGATATAGAAAGAGAAAAAGAACTTTTTTTATTTTAATCTTTAGTTTTATATATATAAGACGGTGGATAAAAGCAAATCAATAACGTCAAAACCTACACCTCAATCATGTGTGCCTGTAACCTGTTTTAGTTAAGCCAAAAGAGTTTCTTGAACGAGAAATGTCTGTATGCCATGACATACGACTCTGGTTTGTGAGATGCAGATGATATTTGTCTGTGGCTATCCATCATGTTGGATTGGTGAGCTGTAGAGCTGGCCCATTATGCAACTATGTTATTTGCTCTCAGGGTAATAGAAATTGTTTAAAACTGAATTTGTCTTGTGCTTAAATTGCCTAACTCTTTTCTTTCTGTAGGCAGATGAATATGAAAAGGGGTGTTGTTTTCAATCTTGAGGCATTGGAACTCTTCATCATGAAGAAGTTTTTTGTTCTGTATTATTGGTTGGTGAAGGAATATAACATTCCAAAGCCCAAATTGAAAACTTCTGGTATGGCTAGAATTTTTTCATTTGGACTAGGGATTAGTTTTTTTAACTTAATTGACCAATCTTCACTCTATAAATGAGATTGCCTATTGGTGAATTCATATTATTCCACCCATTAAGGTTTAGATAATTTGGCAGTAGTGCACTTTATAATTATTTATTGATGCCGTTTGACATATTAAGTGAGGTTCTAGTAATCATCAAAGGTAGGAGTTTGGTAGTTGGTCGATTTTGGCCTAGGTTGGACTCGCAGGATTGTTACTCTTCCTGAAAGTAAATGAGGGTTTGCACTAATAAGTTTTAGATTTGATACGTTGCAAGTGTGGGGAACGGAACGTCTATTAGATTTTATTATTGTGAGGGTGATAGATGACTTCTAGTTTAGCCTTAATATAGTTTCGTGACTAATAATTTTATAATGTTTGTTTTTTCAAAAAAAAAAAAAAGTCCATATCAAGTAGAGCAGGAAGGAGACTATTGGTGCTTGCCGTCGGTGCACAGCTATAGAAAACTCACGCTATTGTGGAGTCTAAAAAATGGTGATATATATACATTGTGTTGCCTTTCTCACTATTTCTTATATTCTCTACATCAAATGTTCACCATTTTAATAAAATTTCAACTAAATTCAGTTGATTGAGTTATGCTGGATGATGTAGGGAGCCCTATTTATAATCAATATATGTTACTATCTGATCGTATATTTTAATGGCGATAGAGCTGGTTTACTAAATATAATATTGATGAAATACAAAAAGGATAAATGTATACACAAACAACATCTAGACTAAACACAAGGTGTCCAAGCTCTGTACTTGTACGGCATCGGAAGATTGTCCACAATAAAATAATAACAGTTGTTGATGCATTCTCCTACAAAGTAAAGCCATGCTCGTCGCCAATGCGGGTTTATGTATAGAACTGCAGCCACTGCCAACAGCACTACGCTGTATGATGCTAGAAAGCTTGGATAAAATGCATCCATATTTATAAAGCCAGTTTCTTCTTCGTGCTTACCTGAATTCTCGGATGAAGATGGACGTGTATCGCAACTTTTTGTCAGTGGTGGTCCACACAGCAAAGGATTATCCTCATAGCTTCTATCGTCGAACGTTGCGAATTGTGCAACCATCTCTGGAGTCCTTCCGGATAAGTTAGTGTGCTACGGTGAAAAAAGATATTTGGTACAGGTTAGTAAGCTGAGGAGGAATTTTTCCATTCAAGTTGTTGTAGGAAAGATCCAAGCTCTCAATTGCTTCCAAGTTTGAAAAAGTTGATGGAATTGGCCCTTTCAAACAGTTGTGGGATAAGTTTAGCACCTTAATAGTGCCAAGTTTTCCGAGTTCTGATGGAATCTCTCCTGTCAAATTGTTGCAGGAAAGATCGATTCCAGACATGAGGGAGAGTGGACTTCCTATGTAGGTATAGGAAATGCTCTTTGTGGTGAACTCTGCATGTAACTCCTGAAAGAATGCCCGAGGGAGAGTAGGCTGAGCGAACGCTGTCTCCATCAACGAAAAACTCAAAAATAGTTTAGTTGAATGTGTACCAGTCCAAGTGCTTCCAACTCTTAGACAAGGGAGAATATGACCAGATAAGTAATTGTGAGAAAAATCTATCAAGCTTATTTTGTCCAACTTGCACAACTCATTTGAAATTTCACCTTCAAAGTCATTATTATTCAAAAGTAGATAACTAAGGTCAGAAAGTGTACTAATCCATTTTGGAATTCTACCAGTAAAATTATTGCAGCCAAGATCCAATATCACCAAATTATTGCTGTTATGAAATGCATTTTCCAATAGTCCTTGCAATCTATTCTTATATAAATAGACATGTAGAATGTCCGAGGGAAAATTTGAAGGTAGGCTTCCGGCGATATCATTGTCTGAAAGGTCCAAAACTAGAAGGTTATCCATATTTCCGAACTGTGGGAGCTTCCCGTTGATGTTGTTGTGACTCAAATCCAATCTAACAAGTGAACTATTAAAAAAACTGTTCGGGATTTGGCCTTGCAAACTGTTGTTTGAGAGCATGAGGTGATACATGGAGAAACCAGTGGTCAACTGCCCAGACACCTCTCCTGATAATCTATTATTAGACAAGTCTAGGAATTGCAACATGCTCGTATTACCAAGAGAAGGAGGAATTCTCCCATTCAATCCGTTTCTTGACAGGTTTAATACCTGCAAGTTTGGAAGTTGTGCTCCAATTAGTGTTGGGATATGGCCACGAAAGCAGTTGTCTGAAATGTCCAAGTATATTAAACTCCAATTTGACCACCGAAGTTGTCCTGAAAGGGAATTATTGACCAAGTAGAGATAAGACAAGTCCGTGTTGTTCTCTAATAGCCAATATGGAAATCCTCCACTCAGTTGGTTGTGGGAGAGATTAACATATTGTAGATTGTGCTGGTAGTAAAGGAATTTAGGAAATGTTCCGCCGCATCCAAACCCAGACAATGAGAGTGTAGTTAATTGAAACTTTGGGATCAAAGGATGTTGTTCTGTTTCAGCAAATATATTATTTCCGGAAGCATAAAAGGAATCGAGTTTTGTAAGGTTGAAGAATGGGCTGAGTGTCATTGGAAGTTGGAATTGATTGTATGAAAGATCTAGGAATTCAAGGGATGTTAGAGTCCTTAGGGGAGATAGAGATACATTTCCTGTCAATTGATTGTAAGAGAGATCCAACTCCCGAAGAGCCGTCAAATTAGTCATACAAGGAGGCAATGTGCCGCTGAGACTACAGCTCCATAAATATAGGCTTTCGAGATGGTTTAATTTGCATAAACCTGAAAATTATTTGGTAATAAGGAACTTAGCCAAAATTAAGGAGATGCACACTGGCCCGCAAGGGGGTTTAGGGGAGGTTGATCGTACCTTTGGCTATGGGCATAGGGCCACTCAACTGACAATCAGACATTGAAAGATACACCAACGAGACTAGGTTTCCAATGGTCTGCATCATGCTATGACTGGGAGTAGCGCCATTGAATTTTAGTGTTTTTAGACTCTTTAGACAAGGCCAACCTAAGCAAATTAAAGAAAAATAGAAAGTTATTATCAAATAAAAGAATATATAAAGGATTGGAGAAGTTAAAATTAATTTTTTTAATTAAAAAATTATTTATTAATTATAATTCATTATTTTATATAATTATATCGTAATCTTATAAATATCATTATCTTATAATTTTATTATTTAATTGATGATATTTGTAAAGTAGCCATAAGTTAAAACAAAATATGATATGATTACTTAAAAATAAATTACAGTTCTAAAAAAAAAGATCTGTAACAAATAATTGTAGAGTAAATAAAAATATTAAAATTTACCTTGAGTAATTTGAGAAACGTTTGACCGTGACATGGACAAATATCGAAGAGAAACCAGTGCCCCAATGCTTTGGAGAAAGTTATCATCCACAATAGAATTATCCAAGTATAGATGTTCGAGATTATTCAAATTGTAAGATCCTGGCAAATTTAGGCAGAACAATAAATTATACAAAATATAATCATAAAAATGAAAATTAAAAATTTAAAAATATAAGTATCTTTAGATATCAAAGAATAACCGAATGGTATTTTTTGTAGATTGCTGGATGTTAAGTGAAGGATCCTAAGATTTGGAAAGAAGTCATGCAACGATTGCAGCTCTGGTACGAGGCTTGCGTCTATCTTGATTCCTCCAAGACTAAGGACACTACAGTTGCTCCAGCTTTTATTGACTGCAAATGCCAAAAGCATTATATTATGATCTCTATTTTTGATAAGTAAAAGAAATATATGATATATAAGTGACTTTTAATTATACAAAGCGATAAAAAAGATATATATATATTTTTTTAAATAGTTTGAATTGGTAAAATGATAGTTTCATTCAGTTTGCAAGGTTATATTAAAGAATTTTTAAAAATTTTTATTTTTAATAATACAAAATATAATAACATGTAAATACTTAATTTTTGTTATAAATATTTTTATAATTATTCTTTTTTTTTTTCAAATTTTTTTTAAAAAAATTATGTATTGTAAGCCCAAGCATACACTATTTTCCTATACTTTTATATTACTTGACCTCAACGATTAAACTTAAGAAGCATACTTATTTGTGACCTAAACCAATCATTAGTTTTTCTAAGTTGAAAAGATTAGGTTATGAAAATTTTGAAGTTTAAGGAAGCATGATCTAAGGAGTGACATTATTATTAAAAAGGATCATCATGTAATGTAAAATTCTACTTTTTTATATGATGTGAAAAGCCAAGTATAATATAATATTATCTAATATGCTCAAAGCCTAAAGGGCATTCTAGGTAAATGCTTATAAAATTTTATAAAATTATAATTTGTCTAAGTTAATGAAATGGTGTTTTAATAGCTTTACATTTCAAAAAATTTTAAAATGAGGTCAGAAATAAAAAATTTAAAACTTGAAGTTAAACTAAAAAGATATTTTATATATATATATATATATAATTAAATATTAGAAATATGTTGGCATAAATGCTACAACCTGAATAAGAAATTGGTCCAAGAAACTTGAGTCGGAAAGGTCTAATAGATTAAGATTGAAATAAATTAAAAAAACTTAGATTTATACCTCCTGTAGTCACAAATCCAATGATCTTATTTCCCTGAGATTCAACTCTTCCAATTGGCTTAGAGCATGTAATTTTAAGAATAAGGAATTGAAATTAAAGAATTATATCTATACAATATATTCCTTAATGTCTCAAAAATTAAGATTGATAAGAAAATTATATCTAACCTTTCATGTTTATTGATCCTTTTAACAGGTTGTATCCAAGATTTAACTTTTTTAGAGATGAAAGCCCTTTGAAGGAAGACAAAATGCTAATGTTCAAGTTATTACCTACTTAAGAAAGAAAGTATAGATTACTTAACCTCAACATTTTTTTTATTATCACTCGAAGAAGAGATTGATATATATTTGGTATAACCAGCAACAGAAAGTACAAACAGCAATGATAAGGTGTTTTAAAATTATAATTGTATAATATCAAACATAAATTATAATTTGTCTAATGTAATGAAAGGGTATTTCAATAGTTTTACATTTCAAAAAATTTAAAAATGTGGCCAAAAATAAAGAATTTCAAACTTGAAGTTAACATAAAGAAATATTATATATATATATATACTATTATATATTAAAAATAAAAATATTTTTTATAAATACATTGACATAAATGCTATAACCTGAATAAGAAATTAATCTAAGAAACTTGGGTTAGAAAGTTCTAATAGTGACAATAGATTAAAATTGGAATAAATTAAAAAAACATGGATTTATACCTCCTGTAGCCATAAATCCATTGATCTTATTTCCATTGAGATACAACTCTTCCAATTGGCTTAGAGCAAGTAATTCTGAAAACAAGGAATTGAAATTAAAGAAAAAGAAATTGTTAGTTCATTTTTATAGCTGTGTATAGGTGTGGTTACCACGAGTCTTACCTTGGATGTCGACGATTCCTTTCAGTTTATTTGCAGATAGATCCAGTGATTTCAGAGAAGAAAGGCCACGTAGTGATGACAAGATGCTATTATTAAATTCATTTTTATTTAATTTGAGAGACTCCAAATGGACAAGTCCTGATAGTTTCTCAAAACCTGCATATTTTGGAGGAGTACAATAATATCATGCACAATAAATTATATATATATCTATATATATATATATAGATAACATCCTAATTTTGAGTTTCTCTTTTTATTTTTTTAAAGAAAAAAAACTGTCTTATTTTATGATTATGAAATGTAGAAAGCAAGAGCTATAGAAAGATGACCTTCATCCTCAATACAACCATGTATATGGTTCCCTGTTAAGACGAGACTTGTCAGATCTTTGAAAGGAAGAAACAAAGAAGCATTTAGGTACCAGCCTCCATCCACTGCATGCGAAATATCAATTTCGGTGACTCGATTTGTTGTTTCGTCGCAGCTGATTGTTGCCCAAGTACAGCAATCGGCATCTATCCCCCAGTGAGACGGAGAGAAGTAATCATACGGATTCAGATGAGGGATGGAAGACTTGATGTGCAAAAGAGCAGTTCTCTCGTGTTCCGAGCAACCATGACACCGAGTCCCCAACTCCTTCAATAACAAGACTAATATGACTGCCATCCATGACCTCATAGTAGCCATTGGCCCCATTTGTAAGTTTTGAGCACCTCTTACTACACTTAGCTTAATAATATCTGTTGCCATTGAGAGCGGTTCAGGGTCTGCTTTATATGGATGGAGACGGAGGTGCATTTACATAATTTTAATGAAATGGTCCCATATTTGTGGAAAATACAACAAGAAAATTAAAAAACAAAATGTTCCTAAGGTAATTTTTAGTTTCCTTATAAAAATAATACTACTATATAAATTAAGAATAAAAATATTGTTTTATCAAAATTTTTTTGAAATATACTTTATTTTTATGGTTATAATTTTATAATTATCAAATTATTTTAATATTACAGATTATAAATTTTAATTTTACAAAAAAAAAATTTAAAGTAACATATATCATTTTTATTCTATAATTTTAAAAATAATTATTGTTACTAATTGTTATGTTTTGTTTAATTACTTTAATTTTATATAATTTTTTAAAAATTTTATAAATTCATAAAATAATTAAGTAATTTTATTTAAAGAATTAGAACATACCGTGTTGTTCGGTTCTGCCAACTATTGACCATAACAATCAATCAGTCCAGTCTTCTCTTTGCGTTTCATTTGGGTCCTCTCAAGTTAAATTGGTCTTGCGGGGCAGTCGGTAGGCAACATCAACCTTTTAATTTTATTGACTTTGACTTATTATTAATTTGCGTCTAGTTCAGACACGCTCAATCCGCAAAAATCCACCCAAAAAAAAAAAAAAAAAATTATTAGAGACTCACATTTGGTTAGAAGCTTTCTAACCGTGTTGTTTGGTTCTGCCAAATGTTGACGATCGCAATCAATAAGCTAAGTCTTCTCTTCACGTTTCATTCGGGTCCTGCAGGGTAGTCGGTACGTAACATCAATCTTCTAATTTCATTGTCACTTGTTAATTTGGGTTTAGTTGACTAAATTTGGGTCTAGTCTAGACACGCTCAACCCACAAAGAAAGATTATAGAAACCCACGTTTGGGTTAGAAGCTTTCTATGGTGGATTGGCCCACTAATTAGCAACGGGTGATGCAGAGTCCACTCCTTCACAAAAAATTACAGAGTGCAAATGATTTTTTTTCGGTGGCCTAAAAGTAGGTTGGAGCCTGGGCATAACGTTATAAAAGGAAGTCCATCCCCATTTCAAAAGAGAGTTGATATTTGTTTGGTTCTGGTTCTCCACCGAAGCAACTGCCCATTTGCCGTTTTTCACATAAGATCAATTTTAGCAGACTACCAACGCACTTAAAAAAAAAAAAGTAAAAATTATTTAATTCACATATTAATGAATTAATAAAAGAAATATCATATAAAGGTCGTCGGTCCCACATCTCCTTTGTTCTAATACCCAAAACAGCAGCGTTTAATAATTTGGTTATTGCCTACAAAATATGCTCTCTTTTTTTTTATTGATGAGATAAATAATTTGCAAGATAGGAAGAAGACTTAAGAGGCCCCACAACGTCTCCTTGTCTCTCTTGCAGGAACTTATATATCTCTACTCTATTTGTCTCTCCGCTTAACTCATTCTCTCTCTCTCAATTGATAGAATTTTCTTTGCTAATGAATTTCTATTCTCTGTCACCTGATCGATCACATTTAAAAAATTTTTCTTTTTGTTTTTTTTTTCCTTTCTTAACATTCACTTTTGCTGTGAATCTGATCGCATTACGAGTATACGAGTCATAATACTACTCTTTTTATCTTTCTCTTTTAGTCAAGAAATAGATTTTAATTTGTAAATTTGTCCGTATATGCCTTTCTAAGTTTTTTTTTTTTTCTTGACATTTTCTTTTGATTGTCTGATACAGGGTATTGTGTAGATATTTTTTTAAATTAATTTGTTTGTAGTTTCTTTCTTTGTCATTAGTTTTTTTTAGTTCTTTTTCTTTTATATTCTGCTATTTATCTTTTAATAATATTTTATTAATTTTTTTATTGGTTGGAGTGTAGGGGTAAATAGAAGAACAAAATCAACATCTTTTCTTTATATTTTGGGTTGCTTTGTTTTCTTGGAAAATATAGTATTTTAGGAATGTTTTATTTTTTATTAATGAATCTTTTTCTTGAATTCTCAGCTTCTTGTTTTTTTTTTTTTTTAGAAAACTAATTTTTTGGGTTTCTTTTCTTTTTAAAAAGATGTATGGATTTTGTTATTACTATTAAGATTACTTTGGTGTGTATTCGTCTTAACTCATTTTATTTGTAAGTTCAAAAGATTAAATATTTTATTGATATTTTATTTTTTATTTATAGTTTTAATTTTTATTATCAAATATTTTATTTTTGTAAAAATTAATATAAAATTTACCCCTTTTCTGTGTATTTAATTTAATTTTATTTTAATTTGTTTGAAATCTAACTTTTGTGATCATCTTTACGTTGACTCTTATTATGATCTAATCCACTTTTACTTAATTCTCCCTTTCTGTCCTTAAACTAGGACGAATCCTTATGACTTATATAATTTGACAAATTTTTGGTTACGGAAATTGTTGTTGCTAAATCTTGAACTTTATGTCTTTTGAATTTTGTTTTAGCCTATAGTTCTAGTCCATCTATATAAAAGAATAGTAAGTCTTTATTGCAAATATTAAAGATTTCTACTATTAAGTTAAAGAACTCCTTTAAAAATCATGAATAATCATGAATAGTGTTGAGTATTTGAGTTTTTGAAATTGATTGCAAGCTTTCTCTTTAGCATTTTAGGTAGATTACTGTTTTAATTCCTTCTTAAAGTCATCAAAGGTTGTGATAGAACATGAAACTCTTTTAATATCTTTCTATTTTCTTCTCCACTAAAATATAATAGTATCTTTGAGATACAATGCGACGGACTAAATTTTAATTACATTTTTTTCTATGCTCAATGTGGCAAAATATTGTTCAAGCCCTCGTAAGAAGTTTCTAATTTTGTGGGCATTATGTGACCCCAAAATTTTGTGGTTTAGGTACTTTGATCCAACATGACTCTAAAATAGTGGTGCATGTCTTAGCTACAATTGTTCATTTGCATAAGGTAAGTTCAAAACATACTTCTTCCAATTAACTAAGCACACCTTGAAGCTTCCTTTTGTGAACTTCATGCACATAAGAAACTTTTACCATAAATTTCTTGTAAAGCAAATAAATGTCCTTTTATAGGAATTCTTTTACCTTACCAATAAGATGACATATGATATCATTAAGAGCATTATCTTCAACTTCTAGACCTTTACACCTTCAGTCTAGCTCCTTTGAATAATTCCACGTGTTACTAATGCTTTTCTCCGTGCAAGTCTAAGTGAAAGAAAAAAAATTACACTTTTAGGTAAGAGAAATTTATTGACAATTGCAACTAGTGATTTTAGTTTTTTGAGTAGATAATATTTTTTAGATCTAAATCTAAATCTAAATCTAAATTGATTGTCAATTTAGAAAAAGTTAAAAAAAATCTTTTTATGGGAAAATTATAGGCTGAGGTAGCAATTACGAGAAACCATTCAAGAATACTGACCAATTATAAAACTTATGTCATCAAATGAATTTTTCAATGAGGTTATGGGCCTAAAACAAAAGAGATATGCGACATTCAAGTGGGACAATTATTGAAATAACTAGGCATTGGGTTTAAGAGAAGCCAAGCAAATTGGGTTCTCTTTTTGGAGCAAAGTCGCTTAAGCACCAATTATTTAGGCTTGGTTCAGTTGCTCTAAATCTTATTCTTGCTTTAAATTAAAAACTGAACTTAAAAAAGGCTAGCTTGTGCAAGTTTTTCGTTTAGAATAGATAAGGATTTGTTGATTTCTTTCCAATGTAGGGCCAGAAGCTTTTATGATGGAAAGCCCAAAATGGATTGTTGCGTTTCCAAAACAAGGCCATAGGACAGATGATAAACTTCAAAAACAAGACAAAACTAAGGCTTAAATCAATCTTGCACCATAAGCCAGAAGATTCATGCAATATAGGTAAGACATCGTGTGTTTCACATGCCATGGCTACCACCATCAGACCTGTGTTTCCACATTTTCCTTGGCTAAAACAGAACATAATCCTCACCTCTCCCTGGATTCCTAGCAAACCCATCTCGAATTCAGTCGCCAATTGCCCTGCTTCACACGTCACTAGACAAAAAGGACAGGTTGCTGTCTCTGTTGCATTCAATCCATCCGGGAAATTTGACCTTTCTTTATACGATGATGAAGACGGTAATCCTGTAAGTTCATTTTGTTCACAGTCTGTCCGTTGAGTTGGCGTTGTAATACTCTTTAGCTTGATATAGAGAATCCTCTGGAAGAGAAATAGTAAAGTAGCATCCAGGACCAGGATGATTTAGGAATGTCAAGACCAGGTGCTCGGTCTTAAGAAAGAAGTAAAAGAACTATTTATGGCCAAGTGATAGCATTAGCATTCAGCAAATATTTATGAATTAATAGCTTTACTGTGAATTTCTGGTATATCTTTTAGCGAAGTTTTGGCTGTCCTATTTTGGTTTTTTTTTTTTTCTGTTGCTTTTTTCCCCAATCGACGGGCTTGTACTAATGTTCAGATAGCTAACCCATAGTATCTAGTTTAATCGCAGGCTCTTATCTTACTCAAAGTGATCATTTAGTAACTAAGTAACAAGTGCTCACAGTTTGAATCTGAATTTTATGTGTAAATTATCAAAAATGTTGGAGACAAATGCAGCGGTGACCCTGTAATACTTTGGGAAATTTTCCACCACATGAGTGTGTGATCATGTAGTTTGTGATGACAAAGTGACCCAGAATTGGTATTGATAAATTTCATGTAATCTTTTTCCTGCTTCATTGATAGATTCATCTAAAGCTGCGCCTCCATTGCCTCCAACTGAAGGTCAACATGAAGTTATGGTTAATAATGACATCATTCACCGTCTTGACTTATCCCCTTTTCAGAAGGCCTTAGGGATTACTTCTACCTCATCTGGTAAAAACATCATGAAAATAAGCCTACGATCTTTCCCTCAAATACAAACCTTGACCATGTGTTGGAGTTTCACTTCTAGTTCATTTGCAAAATCAGATAATAGACAGCATGAAAACATTGATATTATATGGTATACCTAATTTTCACTTGTTTTTACAGTTTTTTTTTGGTACTCCAGCAAATCAACTCCAAATGCCTTTTTTTTTTTTTTAATCGTAACGTGGGAAAACAGCTACTTTGCCAACAAAATTCATTGTTGGCCAATATTTGAAATAAATAACATCTTAGTGCACGAAATTCTTGTATATGTGAGTTCTATGGAAGATTAAGGCTTAGCTTCTTGCATATCACTATGTTGTCGAGACATCTCCTATCTGCATATCATTTTCAGAGCAAAGCAATCACTTTTTCCATCAACTTCAAAAAGATCTTGAATGAACTTAGGAACCCAAAAGTAGAGAAGTCCTCAACATGGCTTCACTGATTTTCTTGTCCATAATAAAAATGAAAAAGAAAAAAATAGAGACAATTTAATGAGTCTGGATTGCCCCCATCAATTAATGTTATGCATTAGAACTTGAACCGCATCTATCATTCTGATCGTGTTTGTCAATAAATGCACAATTTACCTGGAAATTGATATGGTATAAATAACCCTAGAACCTTTCCAGACCAATTTATACCACCTTAATTGGCTAATTTATCTCCCTAGACCTGTCAAAATAAGGTTCAAAATAGATTCTAGAAGAGTTAATCTCATAAACCATAAGTCTTCGCCCAAATTTAAACTTCAAAAGCCATCAAGGGAGTAAAATTTGTTATTTAAAATTAATGTAACATCCTAAAACCAACATATTTTTCAAATATAGGGTGTTGTACATGCAGAGATTCTAATCTCTATCTTATTGTAGACTTTACATCGCTAGAAGTGACTACTCAAGTTAATGTGAGTGCTTAACATTAGAAATTTTAAAATTCATAATTAGCATTATTTTACTTGTTGAAAAAGAAAGTTCGGCATTATTTCAGCTAATTAGGTTATAAAATCTCATTCAATTATAATCCAAACTGTTTTAACAAATGGTGATTAGACGTCATGCAATGTCCGTCTCGAATTACTTCATGCAACAGCCGATTAGACGTCATTTTTTTTCTGATGGGAACTGTCACGAGTTGATTTGGTTTGCATACTGCACTGTTGCCCACCATAAATTTTTCTCTTTGGTTGGTCTAACTATCACTGTTTACACTGTTATCTCTGGGACGATTTCTCTTTTGAACGATTAATTCATTTCTAGTTTCTACTAAATCTAATGAATATTAATTATTGGAGCCATCGATACAAATAGATGTTTTTTGTTTGATAAAAAAGGTCCTTGACGAATCGAATCTAATCTATCCCAACTCTTATTTATCTTCTTAATCCTTTTGCTTTAAGAAATGGAAAACTAATTTTGTATATCTACTACACAGGTATTTCTTCTATTTTCCATGCAATGAAAGATAAAAATGCTAAAATTTAGTGAGAAAATCGAAAACTCCAAGCAATGTAGCAGAAGAGACGACGACAAAATGTGTGTGGTACTCCACCTCAACAAGTGAAGTTGGGCATGTTTCTCTCTGACTTGAAATGGTTTGGTTGCATCCAAAAACATTTCCTTAACGAGCTGCCTCATGCGAGCAAGTGTGTGTGTTTTACGCAATATTAATGGAGGAAGAAAACACGAGACCCGGCCCGGGGGGGGGGTTGCTGGTCCCCTAGTCCAGACAAGAGATGCACAATTACTATAATTGACCATTTTTATACTAAATTTCTTCTTTATTGATTTATAAAATATTTTAAGAATATCTTTTGATTTTACGTTCTAAAAAATAGTCCTTATAAAAAAAATATAAGTAATGTTAATAATAATTAAAAAAAATATAATAACTAAATTATACATAAAATATTAATATAATGATCAAAATAAAAGTGAAACAAAATACCTAATTAAGAATTCAATTATTAGTAGAATCTATTTCAGTTATGCTTGAGATTGTTTTAGGATTTTTGGTGGTGTTCTTCTCTCGAAAAGAATTCGTTGGGTTTCTTTCGCTGAGATGGCAATAGATGTCGTGGTGGCATCTGATGCGGCGGAACATCTTCAAACACGAAAGAAGCATGGATTCCTCTTTATAGGTAGTTGTTTGATGTCTCCTTTTTTAGTTCCTTATTAGTTCTATTTTGGCTATTTTGTTTATTGACGAAATACATAAATTCTCAATAGGTTCTTACAGCCACGGCTTTTAAGGTACGCTGAAAAACACTAAATACGGTAAGAGTAAAAAAACAATTATAGATTTACTTAGACAGAGGAGTTGCCCCTGCATCCATTCTAGCTAATGGGCCAATCCACTCGAACTAAAAAAAAAGGTAAAAGTAAAAGATAATAGTAAGAATTTGTAGTCAAACAGTATTTATGTAGTTTGAGTCCGGATGGAGAGCACAAAACTTACTAAGAATTATAAAAGGAGTGCAAAAGGGTTGTTTAGCATTGCATATTAATTTAAAATTATTAAATGTTGAGTTTAAAGAATAAATTTTTTATTTGGCATAAAATTCCTAATAAAAATAAACATCTTTTCTTAAAAATAATAATAAAAGAACTATTTTTCTATCAAAATAGATTTTTTATAATAATTTTATTAAAAAAATTACATCAAAATTTAAAAATTTTAACACCATTAAAATATTAAACTTATCACACAACATCTAGATAGCTTGAATTCTATCAACATTTTTGTATTTTAAAAAAAATTAAGAAATTAGACTATTGGTACAACAATTTAGATGAAAAATATTCTTTTCAACTAAATCAACTAACCAATTCGATGATATATATGTATGCATTACTCTTTTTGTTATTTATTGGATATTCTATTAACTAGTCCTCCTCAGTTGACATTGGAATATGTATAATAAAGTTAGGCTCATAAATGGTGAGCATAATGTACTAATTGCATAAAAATATTTTGGCAAGTAAAAGGTTAGATATGGTAGGTTTTTTTTTTTTTTGTGTTTTTTAAGCCATTAAGAAAATATACCTTATATGGTTTTTGAAATTTAAGGGAAAATAAAGAAAGAGGGGAAACAAGAGGATAAAGATTGATAAACAATAAAACAAAATTTAAAATTGATATTAATAAAACAAGATAATAAAGTAGTTTCTATTATAACTAAAATTAAGAAAAATATATTAAAATAACATCATATTTTTTGTTCTATTAGTTAAAAGAATCTTTTGACCTTGCCTTGAAAGGTTTTATTATCTATCTCTTATTCATAAGACTTTAGGTTGATCTAGGAAATGTTACGATATCTTGATGTGCACTTTTGGTGGCAGCTTATTTTAACACAATCACAAGTCAGGAAGGCATACAATCAATGGGGTAGATGAACTTCTAGGCTTCTGTCACTTTTCATATTTCTTGTTCTTCAATACCAATAAATCATTGACAATTGGATCAAACAAAATTTGCTGTTCCTGAGGCCAAAAGTTTGCATTTGATAGGCTTTGGTGAAATACTTCATGTCAAGATAATTAGAATGATACACAATCACTGTATTTGCCATTCTGCATTCATGCATGGCGTATCAGTTGTCAAAAGCCAGCCCAAGATTCCCACGTTTCAAACGTCAAACAAGTTATAAATAAAACAACGCAGGCTTCATATCAAGTTAACTGTGATAGCCATAAATATTACATAATTAACACCAAAGGTCTCTCTCCTCCGCCACCTCGCCCAGGTCCAACCCGGTTGACTGGAGAATTACCTTGGCTGAAACGTCCTAACAAAACTCAGAAAGCACGAGAAGTGAAAATTCATGAAACTCCATAGAACAAAACAAAAGGAGAAAAATTTAGAGAAATAAAACTTTGTACACGTAATTGTTAGAAATATAAAAGATCGCAGCAATTCCGTTTCACTTTCAATTAAAAAAAAATAGAAATGACATCCACAACATAAATTAAAAGATAGAAAGAGGACAAGAATTAAGATAAAAAGAGTCAACTTTAGACGAAATAAGCTAAATATCTCACAGGAAATGAGTTGCTGACAAACAACCCATTACTAGAACTGATCAAAGAAGGATTTTTGTCTAATTTCTCCATCTGGGTATGCAACAGGTCGCAGTGCAATGGCCAAGTTTGCTTATTGCTGCTGTTGCTGTCAACCTTCTCCATTTCATGGCTGCCCTGCCCTGCCTCTTTGACACGCATAGTTACTTTTTAGTGGCTGTTGTGATGGGAAATGAACTGTAAAACTCCTTTGGCAATTTGCTGCTCTTAGTGGGTATCCAAAATAAAACAAGCGAAGTGGCAGCAATCCGAGAGGTATTTTCCTATTTTTATCATTATTTAACTAAGTCGGCGTACAGATAGAGAAGGGACTTTATTTTTTTTTTTTTCTTTTTTTTTACTATTCATTAGTTTTCTACATATATACATATATTTAAGACGGTGGTTAAAAGCAAATTAAGGATGTCAAATATTGCATCCAAGTTACCAAATTGTTTGATCAAATTTGCCAATAAGCTGTTAATCAATTAATTTAACTGTTGGAAAACTAATTACTTGCCAAGTGACCTTTTAGAGCAAGCAAGCACTTCTTGGTGGGATGACGCGGAATAATGTGCCCCATTTAAAGTCTAGTGTTGATCCTTTGGTGGACCAGAATTTGCCATGATTTTGAACCATCATTCTTACACAGATTTATACATTTATTGGAAGGAAGAGGCTTGAAATTTCACCGAAGGAAGTTACCTACTAGATGCATAAATACGTGACTTAAAAAATCTCAGACAAAATGTACCAAACCAAAAAGGAGTACTTCAAGATTTGCACCCCTAAATGACCACACTTGCGCATTGAGTCAAAAATTGGATGGTTAAGTAGCAAGATTGCTCGGACAAAAAATAAACTAAACAAAAGCAAACAGTTGTAAAAATTAAGTTCAAAAACATATTGGTGCATAAATTTTTCAGTATGCGAGGAAATAATTAGATATAATAAAATAGATAAAGGGTAAAATTCGTATTCATGTAATTAACGAGTTTTATAACCCATTAAAGCACCGTTGAGAACTACGAAGTTAACATTGTTGCCCTCGTAGAGCCTAATAATCGACTTCCTATCACATCCACTTTCATCACTAAAACTAAACTAAATTCCATCGAACTACCAAACTTCACTATTCGGATCTCACAAAGAACAGCTGAACAAGATTAAGGCCATATCCCAATCACTGACCACACCCAACGTTCTAAATTAAGAGACGAGCAAAAGACAGAACCAATTATTATAATTATTCATTATTGTAAGAGTAAAAAGCTGTACAGTACTAGAAAATGACCAATCTATAGTGTGTCTAAGGTCATGGACATATCGCATGTTCTATGAAGGGACGACAGAACTAATGCTACAACAGCAGACAAATAATGATCTGATCATGGAAGTATAACTTGCAAATGACCAAGTTCATCACAGTTGCACAAGCAAAACAATGAGAACCCAAAAGTTTACATTTCAAATTCTATCAAAAGCACATCACTTGTAGATTCAAAACTTCATTATCTGATGAATAATATGAAATGAAGAAAAATAACAACTATTTATCAATAAATGATAAACTAGATATTGATCTAAATTCCAAATATTTTCAGTTGCTTAATCAAATCCTTTAATTCATCAAGAAAATAATCTAACCCAACAAAAATCCGGCAAATATTTTCTTCCCACAACTAGAAGATCTAATCACTTTCAACACATTGAACAATGCCCCACCAATGTAAACAAGAGAAAATAAAATATGGAACTGAACATTCAATAATAAAAAATTCAGACTCCACGCACCTATAATTAAATTCAACAAAAGAAATATTTTAATTTAAAAATTTACACATTATCCCCCTCCTTAACACGGAAGCATGGCGATCCGTGCACAGGAATGTTTCAATGCCTTTTCTCATATCTGAGACAAGAAAGAAACAAAAAGTGGTGACCCAATATAAGGAATATGTGACGTCAAAGGACCAAAGAGAAAGATCACCGGAAACTAAAATGGGAACATGCTTTTGGTATTTCTTCACAAAATAAAGATAATTCCACCGAACAATAATGGTCCTATTTATCTTAGCGCTGTGGCAAGTAGCAGCTAAAATTTGATTCTAATTGAAACATTTCCAGCGTAGGGGCACTTCCACTTCTTATCAATGTATATTCCGACATGAAACACATTTTAATCAATTGAAATGGCAAAGACCGAAAAGTAGAAGAAATAAAATTAAATATAAGAACAATAGGGCTACATTAAGTCAAAGCAACTCCAAGACCCTATAATCTAAGATCACAAGAAACGGGACTGGCCACCAACAGCTTGGAAAAGTTAGAATTCTCATTACTAAAAGTTACAGGTCCAAAATGGTGATAAAAATTAAACCTTGAAAAGCATTTGATCCACAAATTTCTATCATGCTACACATTCTCTAGCAGACTAATATTAACAAATGAAATGTAAAATTGCTGGATGGCAAGACCGTACTACACAACTCGAACAATTAAAAGTTAAGCGAACTCACCAGACATGAGTTCTTGAAAATCTACGCACAAACACAGTCAATAGCAAAATATGCACTTTTATCCAATCCACCGTATACCGAAAATGAGCAAACATTCAAAAATTATTGTAATAAAAACGTATCCATTTGCAGATAAAACAGGAGAGAAGAAAGTAATGATAAACAAGAAATACTCTCAATGGTTTCTCTCGGAGTCTTAAAGCCAAGACCAATGCTCTTCCACTAATGGTTAATTTTGGTAGCACTTAAAATCTTTATAAGCTTCTTTGCATTCTTTTGTAGCATTTGCAGTGCTTTTCCTCCATAATTATTTTTCTTTAATTGGAGAATGGCATAATTCATGCATTTTTTTTTTTTTTTTTGACTCTCGTATCTCTTTTCCTTCATAATTTCAGGTTGAATGTTAGGCAGTTGAGATTTCACGGCTCATCAGCTTGGTTGTTGCTTTTGCAGGTCTCGATTCCCCTTTGCTTTTCACCAATTGCGATCTCGAATCCTCCTCTGTCTTTCTTTTTCAAGAATCGAATTTTCTCTATTTTTTTTCCTTTTTTCGAGCTAGAAACCCTGCAACCGCGCACAAGTCCAACGGCTACTGGGTTCAGCCCCAATCAAGATTTACAGATTGTGAGCCCTTCTAATATTCTATTCTCTTTTACCTATTCTTTACTAATCGTTAATTCTTTATTTCCTTAAAATTGAAGTCAATTTTTGTTCTGGCCCCCACTGGTTATTCTTCATTCTCAATCATAATTTTGGTTATGGCTCTTGTTCCCTTATTTCTTTACTTTCTTCTTAGTTTATACGTCTCCAGTGATTGTAAGTGGCCTCATACTTCTGCACTCCTGCTCTTTTTCTTTAATATCATACAAGGTAAAACAGAGCTTCTTTGGTGTTGACTTGTTTAAATTCTTCAAATTGAAAAGGGATTTCTTTTGGGTTCAAAACAACAGGGGCAATAAGTGAAGGCAAGGTTTTTTCAGATTTGTTTTGTCACTTCATGTGAGTCTATCTTGTAAAAAAGCTCAGCAAGGGGACCAGAAGAAATTGCAGGACTTGCTTTCCATCAATAATACCTCGAAACATTTTCTGCAAATGTTCGTAGCTGTGTATATTTTGTTAGATGCTTTGGGGCCTCCTTCAGTCTCCTTTTTGGTACACAAAAGTGTTGGTCAGGGCCTTAGGGGAACCGATATTTCCTGACATTTTATTATATTTCTAAATTTGTTTATCTGGCAAGGAAAGGACAATCTTTTGAGATGGGTGTATATTCTACCTAATGGGATCACATGGATAAAGGATTTTGTTAAAGGCGTTGATGATGTAAAATGAGACCCCACTCAGATTAATGAAGCTTTCTGCTGCACCAACTTTTGAATTTGGTGAAGAGTATAGATCAGTCCAAACATGCAAAAAGCTTCACAAAAAGGGAGCTGATTTAACCAAAAATGTAGGATTTGATTTTTGTGATGAATAATGTTTTTCTGTTTAATTTTTTCTGGCTCTCAAGATTTTCTCATCTGTGTAGGAGTTTGACTTCACAAATGAACATTTCCTTGTTCCAGAGATGTTCTTGTACCCCGTGGATTTGGTTATGTACCTTGTTATATTATTTTGAATGTGGACACAGTTTTGTGTTTCTAGTTCATTCTAGAAGTTATTTGTCTTTTGTCAAGTGCAGTTTGATTTGTGGGAGGATGGATTTGAAGACTTCTTCATAAATAATCAATAGCATTTGTGAAAGCATCAGATGCTGAAGAAATGTCTGGTGCCAAATTGTTGGGCATTTTAGCTAGCATATAAATGTCTATCCACTGCAATGAAAGGAGCTAAAAGGGAAGCCTTTTTATGCTTTGCAGTGCTCTTGAAACTTACGGAATGATGATTAAACTCTATCTGCATGTATGAACAGGTTGGACGGGCAGATTGTGTTGTTCGAGCTGTCAACTCCTGGTTTATGCTTCTTCATGCTGTACTTTACAAGTGAGGTGCTTTGACATAATATTTCAGAACTAAACATTTGAAATTCTCTTTTCCCCTTTATCTACCTCTAAAAATTCCTGGTGTGGCATTAGCGCACTTTTTCAATGATTTGCAGAAAGATAGGAAATCCACTTTCCTGTTCTGTTAGATTATATGGAACATTTTATTTTTGAAAGTATGAGACAGAGTTAATGTCGATTCAAATATTGTGGGAAAATTGCAGTGAGAAGGGCCATGGACCTCCTGTACTAGATGACTATCAAGTGAAGATTACCACACAAGAAAGGCAAACTCTTTATCCCTCTGAAATCCATTATTTCCAGTTTATTAAAATCTTATGATGTGTGATGCCATGCTTACCTGTACGATCTTCAGCTTCATCTCCAGGTTCTTGTTTGTGTTATTCTTTCACTGCTGATCCCCTGACCTTGTTTATTTGTCCATCCATAACTTCATTGATATCGATCTCTCAGAGCCGGAAGTTGCAAGCTGGAGACAGTCTGGGTCAGATCTTAGTTTTGAATTCCATTGCCATATCTTCCCAATCCTAACCACAAGCATAGGATCCTGTATCTTCTCACCTTGATGGTTACTCTTATGCTCATATTCCAATCATGTTTGCATCTTTAAATTTCTTTTTCTCTTTTCAATGCCCATTCATACTGTTGAGTTGTACTGCAATAAGATTAATTGACATAATTCATAAAAGTTCAAAAACCTAGTGTCAAAGAAAGGACACTTATTTTCTGCTGAATCTCAAAAGCCCAATTTTCTGATGTAACCCCAAAAAAGGGTCGGAAGTCCATTTGCTGTTTTTAAAATAAATGGCACCTCTATTTGACACTATTATGCATTATTTCAACTAGTTTTGAGAGCTTAATATTACCATTGTGAGCAACCTAGTCACTTCTGACTTCTGCCCGCTACATTGTCCCGTAAATTTAATGTCAAAAGTAGCATTTTGTTTATATGTAAGGTCTAGACACCATTGGCACTGGCTCAAAGCAATGTAAGATATTGTTTAGACATTTATCGATGCAGTCCATATGGAGCCCTAAGGCATGGTCAATTCATCCAAATGTTTATAGGAATTAGCAGCAGTTGACAGACTAGATGTATTAAAGGTGTCATTTCTGGCACTGTCTCTGACATAGCATGGGCCTTCCCATTGCTGTGTCCATGCAATAGAGAGTGAAATTATTTATACTGGTCATATTGTCACTCAGATTAGTTTTTGGTATTTGCGTGTCATGTTGGCCCAAAATTATCCATAGTCAACTAAACGTATTTGTTGTGGGGTAAAACCTGTCTAATAGTCTGTTCAGATTGTGTTCATGAATTTAGAGTTAAGTCTTTTTTATTTTTGGTTGTGGAAAGACTAGCAATTAAATTGTATACCTCAATCATGTGTGCCTGTAACCTGTTTTAGCTAAGCCAAAAGAGTTTCTTGAATGAGAAATGTCTGCATTCCATGACATACGACTTTGGTTTATGAGATGCAGATGATATTTTTCTGTGGCTATCCATCATGTTGGATTGGCAAGCAGTAGAGTTGGCCCATTATGCACCCATGTTATTTCCTCTATGGGTAATAGACATTGTTTAAAACTGAATTTGTCTTGTGCTTAAATTGCCTGACTGTTTTCTTTATATGGGCAGATGAATATGAAGAGGGGTGTTGTTTTCAATCTTGAGGCATTGGAACTCTTCATCATGAAGAAGTTTTTTGGTCTGTATTATTGGTTGGGGAAGGAACATGACATTCCAAAGCCCAAATTGAAGACTTATGGCATGGCTAGAATTTTTGTATTTGGGATTAGCATTTTTAAATGTAATTGACCAATCTTCGCTCTATAAATGAGATTGCCTATTGGTGAATTCATATTATTCCACCTGTTAAGCTTCAGATGATTTGGCAGTGGTGAACTTTATAATTATTTATTGATGCCATTTGACATATTGAGTGAGGTTCTAGTAATCACCAAAGGTAGGAGTTTGGTAGTTAGTCGGTTTTGGCCTGGGTTTGACTTGCAGGATTGTTGCGCTTCCTAAAAGTAAATGAGGGTTTGCACTAATAAGTTTTAGATTTGATACGTTGTAAGTTTGGGGATATCTGTTAGATTTCATTATTGTGAGGGTGACGGATGACTTCTAGTTTAACCTTATAGAGTTTCGTGACTAATAATTTTATAATTTTTGTTTTTTCAAGTAAGAGCAGGAAAGAGACTGTTGGTGCCTACCGTTGGTGCACAGCCATAAAAAACTCATGCTATTATGTAGTCTGAAAAATGGTTATATATACATTGTCTTGCCTTTCTTTTAACAAAGACATTATTTCTTATACCCTCTACATCAAATGTTCACCATTTTAATCAAATTTTAACGAAATTCAGTTGATTGAGTTATGCTGGATGGTGTAGGGAGCCCTATTTATAATCAATATATGTCACTAATTGATTGTATATTCTAACAGCGATGGAGCTGGTTTACTAAATATAATATTGATGAAATACAAAAAGGATAAATGTATACACAAACAACATCTAGACTAGACACAAGGCGTCCAAGCTCTGTACTTGGACGGCATCGGAAGATTGTCCACAATAAAATAATAACAGCTGTTAATGCATTCTCCCACAAGGTAAAACCATGCTCGTCGCCAATGCGGGTTTATGTATAGAACTGCAGCCATTCCCAACAGCGCTACACTGTATGATGCTAAAGCTTGGATAAAATGCATCCATATTTATGAAGCCAGTTTCTTCTTCGTGCTTACTTGAATTCTCGGACGGAGATGGAGGTGATGAATGTGCATCGCAACTTTTTGTCCGTGGCGGTCCACACAGCAAAGGATTATCCTCATAGCTTCTATTGTTGAATGTTGCGAATTGTGCAACCATCTCTGGAGTCTTTCCAGACAAGTTATTGTGCGCAACGGTAAAAACCTCTAGTTGGTACAGCTGAATAAGCTGAGGAGGAATTTTCCCATTCAAGTTGTTGTACGAAAGATCCAAAGTCTCGATTGCCTTCAAGTTTGAAAGAGTTGATGGAATTGGCCCTTTCAAACAGTTGTGGGATAAGTTTAGCACCTTAATAGTGCCAAGTTTTCCGAGTTCTGATGGAATTTCTCCCGTCAAATTGTTGCAGGAAAGATCAATTCCAGACATGAGGGAGAATAGCCTTCCTTCGTAGGAACGAGAAATTCTCTTTGCCGTGAACTCCGCATATGACCGAAAGAAGAAAGTTCTAGAAGCATGTGTACTAGTCCAAGTGCTTCCAACTCTTAGACAAGGGAGAATATGACCATATAGATAATTGTGAGAAAAATCTATCAAGCTTATTTTGTCCAACTTGCACAACTGATTTGGAATTTCACCTTCAAAGTCATTAAGGTTAGAAAATGTACCAATTCATTCTGGAATGCTGTCAGTAAAATTATTGCGAGCAAGATCCAACGTCACCAAATTATTGCTGTTATGGAATGTATTTTCCAATGGTCCTTGCAATCTATTCTTAGATAAATAGACTTGTTGAATGCTCGAAGGGAAATTTGAAGGTAGGCTTCCGACGATATCATTGTCTGAAAGGTCCAGAACTCGAAGTGCATGCATATTTCCTATCCATTGTGGGAGCTTCCCGCTGATTTTGTTGTGACTCAGATCCAATATAACAAATGAAGAACTATTAAAGAAACTGTTCGGGATTTGGCCTTGCAAACTGTTGTGACCCAAATCCAATATTTCTAATGAAGAACTATTAAAAAAACTGTTCGGGATTCGGCCTTGCAAACTGTTGTAACTTAGATCCAATACTTTTAATGAAGAACTATTAAACAAACTGTTCGGGATTTGGCCTTGCAAACTATAGTGACTCAGATCCAAAGAATATAATGAAGAACTATTAGAAAAAGTATTCGGGATTTGGCCTTGCAAACTGTTGTGACTCAGATTCAATATAATTAATGAAGAGAGTGTGAGGAAGCAACTAGTGGCCAACTGTCGAGGCATCTCTCCTGATAATTTATTATTGGACAAGTCCAGGGATAGCAATGAGCTCGTATTACCAAAAGAAGGAGGAATTCTCCCATTCAAACCGTTTCCTGCCAAGTTTAAGTTCTGCAAGTTTGGAAGTTGTGCTCCAATTAGTGTTGGGACATGGCCACGAAAGTAGTTCTCTGAAATGTCCAAAGATTCTAAACTCCCATTTGAATGACTTGGCCACTGAAGTTGTCCTGGAAGGGAATTATTGACCAAGAAGAGATAATTCAAGCCCGTGTTGTTCTCTAACAGCCAATATGGAAATCCTCCACTTAGTTGTAAGTGGGAGAGATGAACAGATTGTAGATTGTGCTGGTATTAAAGGAATTTAGGAAACGTCCACCGCATCCGAACACAGACAATGAGAGTGCAGTTAATTGGAACTTTGGGATCAAACGATGTTGCTCTGTTTCAGCAAATATATTATTTCTGGAAGCATAAAAGGAACGGAGTTTTGTGAGATTGAAGAATGGGCTGAGTGTCACTGGAATCTGGAATTGATTGGATGAAAGATCTAGGTATTCAAGGGATGTTAGAGTCCTTAAAGGAGATAGAGATACATTCCCTGTCAATTGATTGTAAGAGAGATCTAACAACCGAAGAGCCGTCAAATTAGCCAGACAAGGAGGCAATATGCCGTTGAGACTACAATCTCATAAATGTAGGCTTTCGAGTTGGCTTAATTTGTTTAAACCTGAAAATTATTTGGTAATAAAAAATTTAACTAAAATTAAGGAGGTATACATAACTACTGATTCTTGAATAATTTTTATTAAAGTAATTTTATTAATTAATTTGTAACACTTATTTTTTGATAGTATTTATTAATATTTTAAATTATAAAAAATTAAAAATTGCATATTTTTTAAAAATTATAAAAAAATTATTTAATTTTTTTCTTTTTATTTTTTATGATATAATTAAAATATATATTTTTATATTTATTTATTAAATCAAATATTATATTAATTTTATAATACTAATAAAATTATATGTTATTTATTTTAATATTTAATATGTAGTAAATTTCTTTTAAAAATTTTATTTTTTCTATTTATATAAATGTAAATATTATTTGATAATAAATAATTTAGCTAAAATTAAGGCAAATACAACTGCTAGCTCACAAGGAATTTAGGGGAGATTGATCGTACCTTCAGCAATGGGCATATGGCCACTTAATAGTTTCATTTAAAGTTGCTCCAACGGTTACCAATGGTTTGAATCATGTTATGACTGAGAATAGTGCCAGAAAAGTTTAGTGTTTTCAGACGCTTTAGATGAGGCCAACCTAAGAAAATTGAAAAAAATAAAAAGTTATTATTAAAAAATATGTAAAAAAATAGAGAAATTAAATTAATTTTTTTATTAAAAATATTACTTATTATTTATGACTTTTTATTTTATAAAATTAAATTATAATCATATAAATATTATTACTTTATAATTTTATCATTTAATTAATATTCGTGGTGTAAGTATAAAATAAACAAAATATGATATGATTACTTAGAAAAAATTTATAATTATAAAAAAAAGATTTATGACAAATAATTGTAGAGTAGATAAAAATATTAAAATTTACCTTGAGTAATTTGGAAAAAATTCGACAATTGTATGGACAATTTTCAAAGAGAAACCAGTGCCCCAATACTTTAGAGAAAGTTATCGTCCATAGTAGAATTATTCAAGAATAGCACTTCGAGATTATTCAAATTGTTGGATCCTAGTAAATTTAGGTAAAATAATAAAATATATGAAATATAATCATAAAAATGAAAAATAAAAAATAAAAAATATAAGTATATTTAAATATTAAAAAATAACTTAATGATATTTTTTGTAGATTGCTGGATTTTAAGTGAAGGATCCTAAGATTTGGAAAGAAGTTGTGCAGCGATTGTAGCTCCAGGCTTACGTCTCTCTCGGTTCCTCCAAGACTAAGGAAACTACAGTTGCTCCAGCTTTTATTGACTGTAAATGCCAAAAGCATTATATCATGATCTCAATTTATGATAAGTTGATTATACGAAGTGGCAATATATATATATATATATATATATAGTTTAAATGGGTAAATGATAGTTTAAAGTAGTTTGTAGGATTATATTAAATAATTTTTTAAAATTTTTATTTTTAACAATACAAAATATAATAACATATAAATGTTCAATTTTTGTCATAAATATTTTTATAATTATCATTTATATTCTAAATTTTGTTTTCAAATTTTTTTTTAAAAAAATTGTGTATTGTAATCTCAAGCATACACTACTTTCTTATATTTTTATATTGCTCGACCCTGATAATTAAACTTAAGAAGCATACTTATTTGTGACCTAAACTAATCATTAGTTTTTCTAAGTTGAAAAGATTAGGTCATGAAAATTTTGAAATTTAGGGAAGTATGATCTAAGGAGTGACATTATTATTAAAAAAGATCATCATGTAATGTAAAATCCTACCTTTTTATATGATGTGGAAAAGCCAAGAATAATATAGTATTATCTAATATGCTTAAAGCCTAAAGGGCATTCTAAGCAAATGTTTATAAAATCTTATAAAATTATAATTTGTCTAACTTAATGAAAGGGTGTTTTAATAGTTTTACATTTCAAAAAATTTAAAAATGAGGCCAAAAATAAAAAATTAGAAACTTGAAGTTAACCTAAAGAGATACTATATATATATATATATATATATATGTATTATTAAATATTAGAAATAAAAATATTTTTTATATATATGTTGGCATAGATGCTACAACCTGAATAAGAAATTGGTCCAATAAACTTGAGTTGAAAAGGTCTAATAGATTAAGATTGGAATAGATTAAAAAAACTTGAATTTATACCTCATGTAGCCACAAATCCAATGATCTTATTTCCCCTGAGATTCAACTCTTCCAATTGGCTTAGAACATGTAATTTTAGGAATAAGGAATTGAAATTAAAGAATCATGTCTATATAATATATTCCTTAATTTCTCAAAAATTAAGATTGATAAGAAAATTATATCTAACCTTTCATGTTTATTGATCTTTTTAATAGGTTATATCTAAGATTTAACACTTTAAGAGATAAAAGCCCTTTGAAGGAAGACAAAATGCTACTGTTCAAGTTTTACCTACTGAATAAAGGAAGTGTAGATTACTTAACCTCAACATTTTTTTATTATCACTCGAAGAAAAGATTGATATATATATATATATTTGGTTCAACCAACAATAGAAAGTACTAACAGCAATGACATGGTGTTTTAAAATTATAATTGTATAATATCAAACTTAAATTATAACTTGTCTAATTTAATGAAAGGGTGTTTCAATAGCTTTACATTTCAAAAAATTTAAAAATGAGGCCAAAAATAAAGAATTTCAAACTTGAAGTTAACCTAAAGAAATATTATAAAAAATATATATATACTATTAAATATTAGAAATAAAAATATTTTTTATAAATACATTGACATAGATGCTATAACCTGAATAAAAAATTAATCCAAGAAACTTAGGCCAAAAAGTTCTAATAATGACAATAGATTAAAATTAGAATAAATTAAAAAAACTTGGATTTATACCTCCTGTAGCCACAAATCCAATGATCTCATTTTCATCGAGATATAACTCCTTTAATTGGCTTAGAGTATGTAATTATAGGAACAAGGAATTGAAATTAAAGAAAAAAAAAATTGTCAGTTAATTTTTATAGCCGTGTGTAAGTGTGGTTACCACGAGTTTTACCTTGGATGTCGACGATTCCTGTCAGTCTATTTCCAGATAAAACAGTGATTTTGGAGAAGAAAGGCCACGGAGCGATGATAAGATGCTATTGTTGAATTCATTCCCGTCTAATGCAAGAAACTCTAAATGGACAAGTTCTGATAGTTTCTCAAAGCTTGCGTATTTGAAAGGAATACAATAATATCTTTACGTATATATATAACATCTATTTATGGGTTTCTAAAAATTGTCTTATCTTGTAATTATGAAATATAGAAAGATGACCTTCATTCTCAATACAACCACGTATATGGTTCCCTAATAAGGCGAGACTTGTCAGATCTTTGAAAGGAAGAAACAAAGAAGCATTTAGGTACCAGCCTCCATAACCCCGTCCACTGCATCCCAAAGATAAAGTCGGGTGACTCGATTTGTTGTTGCGTTGCACGTGATCCATTCCCAAGTACAGCAATCGGCATCTATCCCCCACCGAGACAGATCGTAGACACCATTTGAATTCAGATGATCGAACGAAGACTTGATGTGCAGAAGAGCAGTTCTCTCGTGGTCCCAGCAACCATGACACCGAGTCCCCAACTCCTCCAATAACAAAACCAATATGACTGCCATCCATGACCTCAAAGTAGCCACTGGCCCCATTTGTACATTCCGAGCACCTCTTACTACACTTAACTTAGTAATATTTGATGTCGTTAAGAGCAATTTAGGTTCTGCTTTATATGGATGGAGACGGAGGTGCATTTACGTAATTTTAATGAAAAAATTCCATATTTGTGGAAAATGCAACAAAAAAATTAAAAACAATTAACTAATCTAATTTAAAAAATTAGAATATTCAGTTCTACCAAACAATCACAATCAAAAAGTCAAGTCTTACCATTATGTGTCCTCTCACGTAAAATTGGTCCTACGGGGCAGTGGGTAGGTAATATCAACCTTGTAATTTCATTGAACTTGACTTGATAATTTGGGTCTAGACACGCTCAATCCATGAAAAAAAAAAAGATTATAGAAAAAATAATTAACTAATCTAATTTAAAAAATTAAAATATATTGTGTTATTCAGTTCTACCAACTATTGATGGTTACAATCAAACAGTTGAGTCTTCCCTTTGCATTTAAGGTCCTCTCATGTAAAATTGGTTTCAATAATTAACTAATTTAATTTAAAGAATTAGAATATGCTGTGTTGTTCGATTCTACCAATCACAATTATATAGTCAAGTCTTCCTTTTGTGTTTCATTCGGATCCTTTCACGTAAAATTGGTCCTGCAGGGTAGTTGGTAAGTAACATTAACCTTTTAATTTCATTGACCTTGGCTTGATAGGGTCTAGTTGATTAAATTTGGGTTTAGACACGCTCAATCCAAAAAAAAAAAAAAAAAAAAATTATAGAAACCTACATCCGATTAGAAGCTTTCTATGGTGGGTTGGCCCAATAGTTAGCAACGGGTGACGCAGAGTTCACTCCTTCACAAAAAAATGACAAAGTGCAAGAAGACAAATGATTTTTGGTGGCCTAAAAGTAGGTTGGAGCCTGGGCCGAACGTTATAAAACGAAGTCCATCCCACTAGACTCGACCCATTTCAAAAGAGAGTTAATATTTGTATATTTGTTCGGTTCTGGTTCTCCACCGACCGCCATGAAGTATGCAACGGCCCATTTGCCGTTTTTCACACAAGATTAATTTTTGCAGACTACGAACGCACTTTGAAAAAATGTAAAAGTTATTTAATTTACATATTAATGAATTAATAAAAGAAATATCATAAAAAGGTCGTCAGTCCCAAATCTCCTTTGTTCTAATACCCAAAACAGCAGCGTTGAATAATTTGGTTATTGCCTACAAAATATGTTTTTTTTTTTATTGATAAGATATATAATTTGCAAGATAGGAAGACTTAAGAAAGAGGGCTACAATGTCTCCATGTCTTTCTTGCAAGAACTTCTTATAGAATTCTTTGGCTAATAGATTTTTATTCTGTCACCTGATCGATCACATTCAAAAAACTCTTTTTATTTAGTCTTTCTTAACATTCATTTTTTTATTGGGTGGCTGTGAAACGTGATTGCTTTATGAGTTTGTTTTAGAAATTAGAAGGAAAAGTTTTCAATTTTAGTATATGTCCTTTTAGATTGCTTTTTTCTTTTCTTGCCGCTTTCTTTTAGTTGTCTGACACAAGGTATTGTGTAGGAATTTTCTTAAATCAATTTGTTTATGATTTCTTTTTTTGTGATTATTTTTTAATTTTTTTTTATGTTCTAGTCTTCATCTTTTAATAATATTATATTAAATTTTTTTCTCATTGGGTGGGGTGTGGGGGTAAATAGAAGAACAAATGCAACATCTTTTCTTTGTATTTTGGGTTGTTTTGTTTATTTGAAGAATATAATGTTTTAGGAATGGTTCACTTTTTATTAATGAATCTTTTTCTTGATTTTTTAGTTTCTTTTTATTAATTTTTTTAGAAAACTGATTTTTTGGGTTTTTTTCTTTTTAAAAAAATGTATGAATTTTATCATTACTATTAGGATTACTTTGGTGTGTGTTTTTTTTTTTAACTTATTCTATTTGTAGGTTCAAAAGATTAAATTTTTTCTTGATATTTTATTTTTTTATTTATAGTTTTAATTTTTATTATCAAATATTTTATTTTTGTAAAAATTAGTATAAAAGTCACCTCTTTTTTGTGTATTTAATTTAATTTAATTTTTTAAAAAATAATTTTTTGTATATATATCTTTATTGGTATTATAGTTTTTTTTTTTAATTTTAACCTTGATTATAAATAATACCCTTTTGTTAACTTTTCTTTTGGACCTCTATTTTATTAAGAACTGAATAGGTATTATGGTGTGGTAAGCTTTTTGTCAGAACTCTAATTTTCTAATTTACATAATGTGTTATTAAGTAAGTCTTAAATTCCTCTAAATTGATGAAATAAGGAAAAAAAAAAACTTAAAAAAGGGGTAGTTGGAAGACTAAGTAAAGTACATAAAGAGAAAGTTTGCATTAATTATGGGAAGTTACAACTTTTGTGGATGAGATGCAAATAAGAAGGCTCATCCTATTTATAGGCCTTTCTACCTCCTTAAAAAGCTTAAGAAGTTTCCTAAGAAGCATCTAGATATTTAAAAATATCAAGAATTATCTAGTACATTGTGGAGTGTCCTATAAATCTTTTAAGAAACCTAGAGTGTTGTAAAAAGTTCTACACAATGTCTTACAAGACTCATATACATCAAAATACTTAGGAAAATTCAAGAAAAATTAGAAAAATAAATGTCCATGACATCCTTTCCTACCTAAACCTGTAATTGAAATCTTCAAACTTTGTTTTAGAATTGCAATAATACCTTTTCATGCTTCTAGCTTACTTCACTCTCTAGTAGGTTTTTCTACTTGACCAAGTACTCATAATAATTTGGCATGCCTTGTCTTTATATAAGTCTATTCACTGATATGTCACTGACTTTTTTGTTAAATAAAGTCACGATGGCAATCAATGCTCATTTTAAATCCTTTTGAGAAGGGTCTTTTGTATCTTTATGGTATGACTTAAGTACATTTTCATGAAATATTGGATAAATCTTAAACTTTGAAAGCAATTAAAGCTAGTAGGAAACCTTACAAACTTTTTGGATGATTAGGAATGGACCTTCACACTTCTAATCTAATCCTTTATGTACCTTTATTGGTGGCTTATAATTTTAAATGACTTAGACCTTAGACTTGTCCATCATAGGCTTTCCATCCTTCATTTTATACGTTAAGAACATTACTTCCTCTTGGGTGAATGAACACTTTATTTTCTTGATGTATGACTCATTATTTCATAGTACATGGAACACTTTTTCTAGATGCTATACATGTTCCTCTAAGGTATGACTATATACTATAATGTCATTTAAGTATACAACCATGAGTTGGTTGAGGTATGGATGGAAGAACTTTTTCATCAAGGTGTAGAAAGTGGTTAAGGCATTTTTTAATCTGAATGACATGACGAAAAATTCATATGATTTATATCTTGTTACACATGTAGTTTTGGGTTCATCCCCTTCTGCAATTTGCATTTAATAGTATCTTGAATGCAAATCCAACTTCCTAGAGCACTGAGCAGGGCTAAGTTGGTTGAAGAGATTAGCAAGTAAGGGTATCAAGTACTTATTCTTGATGGTTACCTTATTGAGTACCCATAGTCAATACATATTTAAAGGGAACCATCTTTTTTTTGTTTTAAAAGAAAACTAGTGGGCCATAGGGTGCCTTAGATGATTGAATAAAACCAGTATTAAGTAACTCTTTTAATTGTTTTCATAACTTTGTTAGCTTAAATATTGCCATGTAATAGGGTCTTATAGTTAGCAGCTTAGCTTCTGGTTCTAATTCAATCTTATGGTCCACCTCTCATCATGATGGCAGCTTCTGCAGCAACTCCTCAGACATTATGTTCTTAAATTTGTCAAGGACTAATTGTACCTACTTTGAAACATTAGACAAAGAGTTTGACTTATTCTTATCATGCCCTTTTAGAAAGGCAAAGTAACCATCCTCATCTTGTTTTATATCTTTCTTGAATTGAATTACAGATAATGCCTTGAGTAAGGGCATGGTCACCTTTTTAGCAGAGACAATGCAAGTTTTCTCCCCATCCATGATGCACATTGTATTGGCAAAAAGAATTAAAAGGGCCTTGACTCAATCGAGGAACTTTATCTTTAAGACTACCTTAAAGTTGTCTAAAGGTGCCACCAAAAAATTCAATTGACCCAACTATATCCTAATGTTAGTTTACATACCATAGGTAATATCTTAAATGGATTTAGCTAATAAATTAATGGTTTTGATGGAGCCTCTACCATTTATGACTTTAAGGTCCAATCTCTTGACTTTTTTGATGGAGATAAAGTTGTAAGATACACTTGTATTAATCATGGCCTTGCTACCCTTTCTATTAATATTGATGTTTATGTACATCAATCTATTAGTGTGAGACTTGGGGGAATGCTAAATTACATCAAAGAGTTGTATAGACTCAACATGCTTATCTTTGTTGTTAGGTTGTAGGTCTTGTTCCTCGAATGTCGTAGTCAAGGCATTAAGTGCTTTTCTCTTTGGACACTTTTAAGTCCAATGGTGTCTATCACATATAAAGTAGTTATATTTTAGTTTTGACTCATCAAAACCTTTATTCTACTTACCTTTATCCTTTAATTTGTTTGAAATTTAACTTTTGTGACCATCTTTATGTGGACTTTTATTATGATCTAATCCATTTTTGCTTAATTCTCCCTTTTTGTCCTTAAACTTTGAAAAATCCTTATGACTTATGTAATTTCACCAACTTTTGGTTACGAAAATTGTTGTTGCTAAATCTTGAACTTCATGTCTCTTGAATTTTGTTTTGGCTTACGATTATAGCCCATCTATATAGAAGAATAATAAGTCTTTATTAAAAATATTAAAGATTTCTAGTATTAAGTTGGAGAACTCCTTCAATAATTATGAATAGTGCCCAGAGTGTTTGAGTTTTTGAAATTGATTGCGAGCTTTCTCTTTAGCATTTTAGGTAGAATTACTATTTTAACTCCTTAAAGTCATCAAAGGTTGTAATAGAACATGAAACTCTTATAATGTCTTTCTATCTTCTTCTCCATTAAAGCATAATAGTATCTTTGAGATACAATGCGGCGAACTAAATTTTAATTACATTTTCTTCTATGCTCAATGTGGCAAAATATTGTTCAAGCCCTTATAAGAAGTTACTAATTTTGTGGGCATTATGTGACCCTTGAAGTTTTGTGGTTAGGTACTTTGATCCAATATGACTTTAAGATAGTGGTGCATGTCCTAGCGACAACCATTTGTTTACATAAGGTAAGTTCAAAACATGCTTCTTCCAACTAATTAAAAACACCTTGAAGCTTCCTTTTGTGAACTTCATACACATAGGAAAATTTTACCATAAATTCCTTATAAAGCAAACAAATTACTTTTTATAGGAATTCTTTTACCTTACCAATAAGATGACATATGACATCATTGAGAGCATTATCTTCAACTTTTAGACCTTTACACCTTCGGTTTAGCTCCTCTGAATAATTCCACATGTTACTAATGCTGTTCTCTACTCAAGTCAAGCGAAAGAAAAAAATTGCACTCCTAAGTAAGAGAAATTTATTGACAATTATAGCTAGTGATTTTAGTTTTTTTGAGTGGGATAACATTTTTTAAGTTTAAATCTAAGTTGATCATATAGAATTGGTTTTGTCAATTTAGAGAAAGTTAACAAAAATTCTTTTTATGGGAAAATTATAGGCTAAGCTAGTGATTGTGAGAAACCATTCAACAAGTAAGACCAATGATAAAACTTATGCCATCAAATGAATTGTTCAATGAGGTTGTGGACATAAAACAAAAGAGATATGTGACATTCAAGTGGGATAATTATTGAAATGACTACATTGGGATTAAGAGAAGCCAAGCAAATTGGGTTCTCTTTTTGAAGCAAAGTCGCTTGAGCACCAATTATTTGGGCTTGGTTCAGTTATTCTAAATCTTGTTCTTACTTTAAATTAAAAACTCAACTTAAAAAAGGTTAGCTTGTGCAAGTTTTTCTTTTGGAATAGATGAGGATTTGTTGATTTCTTTCCAATTTAGGGCCAGAAGCTTTTATGATGAAAAGCCCAAAATGGTTTGTTGCGTTTCCAAAACAAGGCCATAGGACAGATGATAAACGTAAAAAACAAGATAAAACTAAGGCTTAAATCAATCTTGCACCATAAGCCAAAAGATTCATGCAATATAGGTAAGACATCGTGCGTTTCACCTGCCATGGCTACCACCATCAGACCTGTGTTTCCACATTTTCCTTGGCTAAAACAGAACATACTCTTTAGCTCTCCCTAGATTCCTAGCAAACCCATCTCGAATTCAGTCGCCAATTGCCCTGCTTCACATGTCACTAGACAAAAAGGACAGGTTGCTGTCTCTGTTGCATTCAATCCATCTGGCAACTTTGACCTTTCTTTATACGATGATGAAGATGGTAATCCTGTAATTTCATTTTGTTCACAGCCTGTCCATTGAGTTGGCGTTGTAATACTCTTTAGCTTGATGTAGAGAATGCAGAGAAATAGTAAAGCAGCATCAAGGACCAGGATGATTTAGGAATGTCAAGACCAGGTGCTCGATCTTAAGAAAGAAGTAAAAGAACTATTTATGGCCCAGTGATAACATTAGTATTCAGCAAATATTCATGAATTAATAGCTTTATTGTGAATTTCTGGTATATCTTTTAGCGAAGTTTTGGCTGCCTTATTTTGGTTTTTTTTTTTTTCTGTTGCTTTTTTCCCCATCGATGGGCTTGTACTAATGTTCAAATAGCTAACCCACAGTATCTACTTTAATCACAGGCTCTTATCTTACTCATAGTGATCATTTAGTAACTAAGCAACAAGTGCTTACAGTTTGAATCTGACTTTTATGTCTAAATTATCAAAAATGCTGGAGACAAATGCAGCGATGACCCTGTAATACTTTGGAAAATTTTCCACCACATGAGCGTGTGATCATGTAGCTTGTGATGGCAAGTGACCCAGAATTGGTATTTATAAATTCCATCTAATCTTTTTATAGATTCATCTAAAGCTGCACCTCCAATGCCTCTAACTGAAGGTCGATATGGAGTTATGGTTAACAATGACATCATTCGTCGTCTTGTCAGAAGGCTTTGGGGATTACTTTTACCTCATCTGGTAAAAACATCATGAAAATAAGCCTAAGATCTTCCCCTCAAATGCAGACCCTGACAATGTGTTGGAGTTTCACTTCTAATTCATTTACAAAATCAAACAATAGATAGCACGACAACATTGATATTATATGGTATACTTAATTTTCACTTATTTTTACAATTTTCTTTTGGTACTCTAGCAAATTAACTCCGAATGCCTTTTTTTTTTAAAAAAAAAAATCGTAATGTGGTGAAAATAGCTGCTTCGCCAATGAAATTCATTGTTGGCCAATATTTAAAATAAATAACATCTTAGTGTACGAAATTCTCGCATATGTGAGTTCTATGAAAGATTAAGGCTTAGTTTCTTGCATATTACTATTTTATTGAGACACCTCTTTCAATTCTAAAGAGGAATAAGCAACATTGAGCTAAAGCTTATTGATGTTATCTACTAGCCATCTATACACCAATTTCCACAAGGGAAGACTTTCCTATTTCATTCCGATTATCAACCACTTGAAAAAAAAAAAAACAAAAGCAAAAGATAATAATAAGAGTACTTTTGTAGTTTGAGTTGGGATGGAGAGCAAAAAACTGATGAAGAATTATAAAAGAAGTGCAAAAGATTGTTTAGCATTGCATATTAATTTAAAATTATTAAATTTTAAGTTTGAAGAATAAATTTTCTATTTGACATGAAATTTGCAACATTTTTTCTTAAAAAAATAATAAACTATTTTTCTATCAAAATAGATTTTTTTATAATAATTTTATGAAAAAAATTACACCAAAATTCAAAAATTTTGACATCATTAAAATATTAAACTTATCCCACAACATCTGAACAATTAGAATTCTATCAACATTTTTGTATTTAAAAAAAAAATTAAGAGATTGGACCATTGGTACAATAATTTAGATGAAAATATTATTTTCGACTAGTTCAATTGCACCAGTTAGATGATGTCTGTGTATGCATTTCTCTTTCTAGTATTTATTGGATATTCTATTAACTAATCCTCCCCAATTGACATTGGAATATGTAAAATAAAGTTAGGCTCCTTTTTTTATAAATAGTGAGCATAATGTACTAATTGCACAAAAATATTTTGACAAATAAAAGAGGGGAAATAAAAAAAGAGGGGAAACAAGAGGATAAAGATTGATAAACAATAAAACAAAATTTAATATTGATATTGATAAAATAAGATAATAAAACAGTTTCTATTATAATTAAAATTAAGAAAAATATTTTAAAATAACATGATATTTTTTGTTATATTAGTTGAAAGAATCTTCTAACCTTGCCCTCAAAGATTTTATCATCTATCTCTTATTCATAAGACTTTAGGTTGATCTAGGAAATTTTACGTATCTTGATGTGCACTTTGGTCGCAGCTTATTTTAACACAATCACAAATCAGGAAGGCATACAATCAATGGGGTAGATGAACTTCTAGGCTTCTGTCACTTTTCATGTTTCTTGTTCTTCAATACCAATAAATCATTGACAATTGGATCAAACAAAATTTGCTGTTCCTAAGGCCATAAGTTTGCATTTGATAGGCTTTGGTGAAATACTTCATGTCAAGATAATTAGAATGATACACAATCACTGTATTTGCCATTCTGAATTCATGCATGGCGTATCCGTTGTTAAGAGCCAGCCTAAGATTCCCACATTTCAAACGACAAACAAGTTATAAATAAAACAACGCAGGCTTCATGTCAAGTTAACTGTGATAGCCATAAATGTTACATAATTAACACCAAAGGTCTCTGTCCTCCGCCACCTCGCCCAGGTCCAAACCGGTTGACTGGAGAATTACCTTGGCTGAAACGTCCTAACAAAACTCAGAAAGCACGAGAAGTTAAAACTCATGAAACTCCATAAAACAAAACAAAAGGAGAAAAACTTAGAGAAATAAATCTTTGTACACGTAATTGTTAGAAATATAAAAAGATCGCAGCAATTCCGTTTCACTTTCAATTAAAAAAAAAATAGAAATGACATCCACAACATAAATTAAAAGATGGAAAGAGGACAAGAATTAAGATAAAAAGAGTCAACTTTAGACGAAATAAGCTAAATATCTCACAGGAAATGAGTTGCTGACAAACAACCCATTACTAGAACTGATCAAAGAAGGGTTTTTGTCTAATTTCTCCATCTGGGCATGCAACAGGTCGTAGTGCAATGGCCAAGTTTGCTTATTGCTGCTGTTGCTGTCAACCTTCTCCATTTCATGGCTGCCCTGCCCTGCCTCTTTGACACGCATAGTTACTTTTTAGTGGCTGTTGTGATGGGAAATGAACTTTAAAACTCCTTTGGCAATTTGCTGCTCTTAGTGGGTATCCAAAATAAAACAAGCGAAAATTGTCTTTGTCTATAGTGGCAGCAATCCGAGAGGCATTTCCCTATTTCTATCATTATTTAGCTAAGTCGGCGTACAGATAGAGAAGGGACTGTTTTTTTTTTTCTTTTTTTTTTTAACTATTCATTAGTTTCCCACATATATATATTTAAGACGGTGGCTAAAAGCAAATCAAGAATGTCAAAAATTGCATCCAAGTTACCAAATTGTTTGATCAAATTTGCCAATAAGCTGTTAATCAATTGATTTAAGTGTTGGAAAACTAATTACTTGCCAAGTGACCTTTTAGAGCAAGCAAGCTCTTCTTGGTGGGATAACGCGGAATAATGTGCCCCATTTAAAGTCTAGTGTTGATCCTTTGGTGGACCAGAATTTGCCATGATTTTGACCCATCATCCTTACTCAGATTTATACATTTATTGGAAAGAAGTGGCTTGAAATTTCACCGAAGGAAGTTACCTACTGGATGCAAAAATACGTGACTTCAAAAATCTCAAACAAAATGTACCAAACCAAAAAGGAGTACTTCAAGATTTGCACCCCTAAATGACCACACTTGTGCATTGAGTCAAAAATTGGATGGTTAAGCAGCAAGATTGCTTGGACAAAAAATAAACTAAACAAACGCAAATAGTTTTAAAAATTAAGTTCAAAAACATATTAGCCCTACAAATTTTTCAATATTGTTTAATGCGAGGAAATAATGAGACATAAAAAAATAGGTAAATGGTAGACTTTATATTCATGTGACTCACGAGTTTCACAACCCATTAAAGCACCATAGAGAACTACGAAGCTGACATCGTTGCCCTCATGGAGCCTAATAATTGGCCTTCTACCACATCTACTTTCATCACCAAAACTAAACTAAATTCCATTGAACTACCAAACTTCACCATTCCGATCTTACAAAGAACAGTTAAACAAGATTAAGGCCCTATCCCAATCACTGACCACACCCAACGTTCTAAATTAAGGGATGAGCAAAAGACAAAACCAGTTATTATAATTACTCATTATTGTAACAGAGTGAAAAGTTGTGCGATACTAGAAAATGGCCAATCTACAATGTGTCTAAGGTCATGGACATCTCGCATGTTCTATGAAGGGACGACAGAACTAATGCTACAATAGCAGACAAATAATGGTTTGATCATAGAAGCATAACCTACAAATGACCAAGTTCATCATAGTTGAACAAGCAAAACAATGAGAACCAAAAAGGTTTACATCTCAAATTTTATCAAAAGCACATCACTTATACCTTCAAAACTTCATTATCTGGTGAATAATATGAAATTAAGAAAAAGAACAACTATTTATCTAAATTCTAAAAATTTTCAATTACTTAACCAGATCCTTTAATTCATCATGAAAATAATCCAACCCAACAAAAATCTGGCATATGTCTTCTTCCCACAACTAGAAAATCTAATAGGAATCACTTTCAACATATTGAATAATGCCTTACCAATGTAAACAAGAGAAAATAAAATATGGAACTGAACATTCAATAATAATAAATTCAGACTCCACACATTTATAATTAAATTCAACAAAAGAAATATTTTAATTTGAAAATATACACATAATCCCCCTCCTTCACACGGAAGCATGGCGATCCGTGCGTAGGAATGTTTCAATGCCTTTTCTCATATTTGAGACAAGAAAGAAACAAAAAGTGGTGACCTAATATAAGGAATATGTGACATTAAAGGACCAAAGAGAAAGATCCACTAGAAACTAAAATGGGAACATGCCTTTGGTATTTATTCACAAAATGAAGATAATTCTGCTGAACAATAATGGTCTTATTTATCTTGGTGCTGTGGCAAGTAACAGTTAAAATTCGAAAAAATCTGAAATTGGATTATAGGTTCTAACAAGTCATAGAGGTTAAATCTGAAAAAATTTATAAAAAGTAAACATCTCACACTGATTTACCCTTTCTCCCTCTCAGTGTGAAACCTAAGAAGGTCCTCATCAAAATGTAATCATATATATTGATTTTAGTGTTGACACTCAATTCTAGGAATTAACTTGACAACTGTAGTTTTGTTAGATTGCCTTTACATTCTGATAATGAAATGTATGATGAGGGGGTGCAGCTTAAATAGTTGATGAAAATATTTTGGTGACATTAGGTTCCTTTAATAACAAGATGACAAACAGTTTTTGAACCATTGCTTTTACCTTTACCATTCCAATTTCCACGGAACTAAAACTTAGCTCTGGATATTCACCGCTTATGTATTCTTCAATCTGGTATATATTCTTATGATTAGGTAGAGGGTTAGTATTGATTTCAAGCTTTTTTTCTACAATCCATCCACCATCTTTTAATTCTTGAACTCTACATTTCAGAGTCCCTTTATAATGATGGTTACTTTACGTTTAAAAGTTCCAATTATCCATCTATCATGTCTAATTTTTTTGTTATGGTACTTACATTTAGTATTAGCATCATACCAATTTGGGTAGGGTAGCTTTAATTGTTCCTTTATAATGGTAGTTACTAATTTGTTTTTAATGAGCCATGACAACAACTCTAAATATGACACTAGTATGGGATCAATTCTTCTCATTTCCTATCATTTGGTGTTTGCTTGATTTCCTAAGTGTACTAACATATGAGCATCCAACTAAAGGGGTCACAATTGAGGGTTCTGGTATGCAAAAGGGGCTGCCACATTATGTAATTGATATGACTATTAAGGATTAATCCACCCTTAAGTGTTGCCAAAAGGTGAATAGGGAAGGCATAGTCTTACATGATTATCATATTCAGTCACTTGGACTTCCCTTTCCTTCTTTTTATTTATGCTAGTTTTCTTGGATGCTTTGGAATCAATTAAGGCATCAATGATTTTTCCTTTTTGAATGGCCTTATCAATTCTTTCACTCTTAATTACCAAATCTACAAAGCTTCCTAATAAACTTCATACCATCTTATCATAATAGGGTACTTTTAAAGTGCTAAGGAAAGTAAAGGTAAGCTCCTTTTTCTAAACAAAAAGGTTGAACCTAAATAGTTATGTTATGCCAACGTTGTATATATTGCTTAAAAGTCTCATCTAACTCATTCCATGGCTTAAAGATTTATTCAAGTAGGTTATAACTTAGAGATATATTTAAACCTTACTTTAAAGGTGGTTACTAGTTCTTTCCAAGTTCTAATATTCTTTTAATCTTGTTTAATATACTAGTAAGAAGCCACCCTTATCAAGCAATTTTGAAAGTAATGCATCAAAAGTTTTTCGTCATAAGCATATGTTACCATTTTTCGAATATATATGGTCAAATGGTTAGCCAATGGTCTAGTCCCATCATACTTCTTGAATTTTAAGACCTTAAATTTTGGTGGAAGAATTATATCTTGAACTAAACAAAGATTTAAGGCACTCAAAGAAGCATTAATATCTTCCTTTTTAATGGCCCTAACTTCCTCTTATAAGAGATCAACTTTCTATTTCATAGAAGGTTCATTAACATCTATAATTTTATCATTTGATTTAGGACTAATTTTGAATTCTTTGGCCATGATTTCCATAGGAGAATTCGCCAAAGTGACATCAAGTTCATAAATTTTGGTACTAGATGATTGTATAGTCACAATTTGGCCTAGAGTTGGTGGAAACAAACCTATAGCCAAAATAGTGAAATTTTCTAAGGAACTAAGTCCCCATTGATTATCTTTCCTTTGAATTATTTGTTATACCTATTCCTTTAGCTCTTCAATTAAGGCTTAAATTCCATCCATACAGATGGCTAAGTCCTTAACTTTTCTTCCATCCTTCGTATATGAGATTAAGTTAAGATTGTATGTTTTACCAATTATAAGCTATGTTTTTGTTCAATTTGTTTCTGGGGACTTGTATACTTAAAATGTAGCATAAAAATAGATATTACATAAATAATGAATGTGCAAGATATGCATGAGTTGCCAAAACATTTATAAAATGGTCTTTATAATTAAAATGTCTAAGTATTACATCTTACATATAGGTTCTTACTTATAGCTACAAAAAGAGAAAAAATGCCTAATTTATGCCAAAATATCGAAGGCTCCTTTTAGAAACAAGGATCTTATGAGTTCTTTACCTATAAAAAGGTATGGATGATGCATTCCATAAGATACCTACATAAGCTTTGTAGTTTATATATTGCATCAATACCCCTTAAGATGCTATTTTTCCCTCCTTACTTGGGTTGTATTCATATTTAATAAAATCGAGGCCTTTAAAATTGACGCCCTTCTTGCCATGATAATGAATAAGTTTGTGACTAAGGAATTCGGTGTACAATGAAGGAAGGGTCTCATACTCCAACTGGACACACCTATACCAATGATAACTTGTAACTCAAAAAGAACTAGAAGGGGTATTCTAGCTGTAACTCGATTCTATGTGCAAAGAATGGTTTTAATGCCATACCAACTTGTTGAAGAGCTATAGGGGTCAATCAAAGGATTCATAGGAAAATTGCAAATTTGTTAGATATAAGGATATGTGCCTATCTTGGTCCTTTCATCTTGAATCCTCACATTTGAATGAAGATAGAAGGCATAGAAGATGAAAGAAGGATCTTCCATGTAACTAAGAATTACTCTGCACTTTTATAAAGGGTTAAAGAGGTTGAACCATGTGTATAAATAAAAATAGTTTAATGGATTTTACTTCTAATGTCTAATGTAAGCATTGTCTCACAATTGATAAATCATCATACCTATAGTGTACTTCCTAGCCAAGTAAACAAGTAGGCATTGGATCTCCCTTGGAAAGCTTTAGAAATACATGATAAGAGTATAAAAGCAATTCATAAGTGGATAAAAAGGATGCCTATATACTTTAATGGGCAACTGATAATCCCATACCACATTAATAGAGTCAAACTCGATATTTTAGCAAATAGCTCGATATTTTTGGTATCAAACTCAATTGATTGTCTTTGGAGTTTAAGAGTTGTTTGCTGAAGAATCTCTACTTACTTTTGGAAAAGAAACAAGGCTTTTTGCATTTGTTTAGAATTTTACATTATAGTCCTCATTTCCTTTATCCTTTTGTTAACCTTTTTAGTTAAGAAGCTATGTCATTGTTGTTCTTTTCAAATTGTTCAAGCTTTTTGTTGAGATGTTCTATGATCAACAAATAGTCATTACTCCCTTGTTGACTTTGTAACTCATAATAAACTCGTATGAGCCTTGACAATTCATCATAAAGTTTTTGGTTTTCTAGATGTCATTGTTATTTTCTTGTAATAGTGCACTTTAATGCAGTTCATATTCTACCTTTTCCTTTCACTTAGAAGAATAAAGTGGTGTTATTTCAAAGATGTAAACCTCAAGGCCTCGAACTTCATGCCATCATTCATAACTAGGGGTCAAAGTATGAATCTTAAGCCTATTTGAAACTGTGTAGACATGACTCTATGCTCAGATTACTTTTTTAAGTTGATCCCAACTATTTAGATCATGATAATCAAATTACAGTGTGTTCAAACCACATGTGATTATAACAAACCTTATAGTGTGCATTTGTATTATAGCCAAAGTTGGGGCATAACTAATAACCCACTTAAACCTATTAGTGGAACCTAAGGGTAATCCTTATATCTATACAAGAAAGGAGTTTGTCATAGCCACTTAGCTAACCACTAGAACTGTTCCTTATCTTGTAAGACAATGTCCCACCTTGAAATTTCACTTGAGCTTTGCTAATGACTTATGCAGAACTCTGTAAGAGCATTATTAGGCCTTTTAAACCAAAGGGAGAACTTGTCTTCTAAACATTTAATGCAGCTCATGAGCCACACATATAACACAACTAAACTCCCTTTAAACTGGCATTCTCCTCTTATCTTGCAATAGTCTAAGGATAAGATCATCTTTACTATGATTATAAGTATGGGGTTGACTCTTGCAATAACTTTAAAGAAAAGCTTAATAATGTGTTCATGAACATAGCCAGTCGCCTTTGGAAATAAAACAAGTGCATAAATGTACAAAGCCAAACATGTCATTTGTTTGTCAACATCCATCTTATGATTCATCTTATTAATCAAGAATTAAGCAGGGACACACTCTTTATCAAATTAGGCCTTACATTTAACTTAATTGAAGATCTCATCTCTTCTTATCTTGGTCAAGATTGATAACTTCTTTAGAAAGTCTATTTCTTCCTTAGGGGCATAAATATTTACATTTGACAGAATAAATAGATTTAATAGCATTTTTACTTCTAACAAAGGAACTATGTTTATCAAAGGAAATGCAAAACATTGAAGCATAAGATCCCAAAATTTAATAATTGCTTACAAAATGGTTAGATCAACATCTACATTCAGGAGATTCTCAATATCTCCATAAATACTTTGAAACTTCTACTTCATAGAAATAGGCAAGCTATACTAGATTTGTTTAAAAGGAGAGAGATCAGGTAGTTTAAAACTTAAACATCCAAATTGTAAAGGTAAACCAACGGGTATACAATCCCCAGTTTGCTTTTGGATATTTTCTGTTCTCTTCATGATTACTAATAATATCTCCTCTTAAATTATAATGATTCCAACTTTTTTTTTTTAATACAAAAGCCAATGTGGTCACAAAGCAAACAATGCCTAATATGTATGTAGTGAAATGTCATGTCAAAGGTAAATGAAAATGAAAACATATTCGAATAAGAGATATAAAATTAATAAAAGTATTAAAGGCAAAAATAAAGATATAAATACATAATGTGTTTTACTTATGTGAAATTTAGGTAAGAATCATCTTTATGACTCCATGCCTTATAGGATAGACCTATAAGAAAAAATGACTCTAATGATAGGGAAGTATGGTTTGAAGATTATAGTTAAGATAAGAGATCCTCAAATATTCCTCCTTTTACTTTCATAAGTTGGAGGAACTATTGATTTCAGTGACAGATCTCAAGAATCCTATGCAGAAGCAATAGGCTAAATGAGGAATTCTCTACCATCTCTCACCTTACTTAAAAAGCTACGTGCCAAGGCTTTTGTTAATGTGTATAGAGAATAAGTTCATCTATGAAAATAAGGCTACTTATCATGCCAGAAGGATATAAAGGAACAAATAAAGTATCAAATAGGTAGTAAAAAGCATCAAAATAAAATCAAATTAAAGTACTCTATGGATTTCTTCCCTAATGAAGTTGCCAAGCAATCATGACTTGGCACAACAAGAAATTTGGCATACACTATAAGGCCTTGTTTTTCCCTAGTTTTCAAAGGAAAGTGTTACATCGAGGCAAGTAGACATCAAAATGTCCATTGATTGACTTCAGAGTCACCAACAATTATTTTAAATGCAATTAGAACACTATATTGACATGATCTATTTTACGAGGGTTCACTGAAGTTCAGGAGTATAGTTATGTTCAGTGACAATAAAGACTACCTAGATGCCTGTCACCATATACTTATACCTAAAATTCATTATTAAAAGTAAATTTTAAAAGACACTATGATGCTTTTTACGATAATCCCTGTATCAAATAATCTTAAAAATAATGCCTTAGAATTAAATAAATATAAAAAGGTCAAAACTAATGAAAATAGGTCAAATTTGGTCAAATTTATATGTTTTGGTCAACACAAGTCAAAGCCAGTAAGTGAAAAATAGAACTAGTTAAGTTGTATAAATTAGTCAACAAAACCTATCAAGCCGTATAAGTTGTTGAATAAAAGTCAAAACTAGTCAAGCCATATAAACTAGTCCATAAAAGTCAAAATTGGTAAACTAAAATTAAAATTGATCAAATCATATAAGTTGGTCAAAGCCATTTTGACTAATTAAAAAAGAAAAAAAAAATAGAAAAGAAAAAATGCCAGTGGCCCTTAGTCTCCATCTTTTCTTTTTCTTTCTTCTAGTTTCCATAGGGTCTTAAAGAGCCTTTTGGCGCACTCTCTTTTTCTCTGTCCTAACCTTTGCTATAAGTGAGGTTTTTGGGCCTCAAATCGGCATATGGCACACACATAAATAAATAGATTGGTTAAAGGGGAGTCGAGTGGTGGAAGTCTAGGACAATAATGGCCATCAAAATCAACATGTGCACTAGAAAGGAACAACAAGGTAATCTATAGTCTCTCCACCTCTCCTTCTATGCTTTGTTTTGAGTCTTACAAAGTTTTTTTTTTTTTATGTTGTTATTATTATTATTATTATTTTATTCTTATTCATTGAGTGTGCTTTATATGACTTTAACTTTTTTATATCTTGGTCTTTGCATTTAATTTTTCAACTTTTTTGTCTCTTAGTCTTTACATACGGGTTTTTAGCTTTGCTACCTCTTAGTTTCTAGTTTTGGGTTTTGAGATTTTCTGCCTTTTAGGTTTTGGAATCACCAAATTTCTTTTTTTCTTTTTTTGTCCATTTTTTGTTTATATTCCTAGATGCGTTTAATATGGAATAATGTGATATTCTTGGCAAGTTAGTGTTTTTAGATTTGAGTCAACTTAAACTTAAGGATATTAGGTCTAACTAACCCATTTTGATTGAATTTGATTGAGTTTGATTGACTTGACTTGGGGTTTGACTAAATTTGGACTCAAGTCAAATTGCACCTCTCTTTTTTTTCACATATATATTTCTATTGTTTCTATACTTAATTAGTTTTATTTTTTACTATAGGCATTTTCTATTTTTTTCCTTTTTATGACTAGCTTTATTATTTAATTTATACTTTTAAAAAAAAAATTCAACTACACATATATATCTAACAATAAATACAATATTGAAATGTATTGAATTAAAATTAGCTTAATGTTTGGAATGTAGCATTGACCTATTTCTTTCAACCTTTGTTTGCTATTTTGTGAGGTTACAGTGTGCCAACAAGTTTGAATTTGATCATCACGAGCAACAACCATTAATTTAGCAAGATAGGTGATTTTCTATCCTCTTTTAAATTGCTTTTCTCTTTGATTTTGCTATAACAATTGCTTACCAACTCATTTGTAAGTTCTTAGCAATATATGAATATATTTAAATTTCTTTTTTTTTTTTTGAGTTTTATGGATTAGTAAATCTTAAAAGTGTTTTTAGTTTTTGTTGGTACCTTTTCACAATTTTTTTTTCTCTCTCTTATTTTTTCTTTTTTCATTCAATCCCTTTTATCAAGAAATTTATCCTTTTTATAGGTCTTTTTGATAGTTAGAAACTGCTACATAATTTATTAATTGAATATATATTCTTTTATTAATACTTTTTTGCTAATTTCTAGTTAGTTAAAAAATAGTTTAAATAAATATTTAACTTGATTTAATTATATTTTAATTTATTATTGGCATTCATTAAGAACCGGAGTTTAAAACTCTCGTAGACTAAGTTGGGTCTTCCAGAAGATGGATTTGAAGATTTATGAGAATTGTGAGCTATTGGTATAGAGTCCTAATAAGGCATAAAAAGAAAAGAAAAAAGAAAAATTATTACTCCAGTGGATTGATTCATTGTATTATTAAATAAATTATATAAATTCACTTAACAATATAAATAAAGTTTTAATAATATTATTATTTATTTTCTAAATGAAGAAATAAAATAAGGCTCAAGGCCAACAATATTCTATATGTTAGATTTAGCTTCAAATCAAACAAAATAAGGATACAACATAGGATAAATATTACTATTAACACAAAATATTATTGAAATTCTAAATAATAACAATATTCATTTCATATTCTGCATCAGTTATACATGCCAGTCGATAAAATAACTTTTTTAGCGGATTGATGTTATAGGACAAGTGCGGTACTTTGCCAAGTCATGTTTTGTACATGCATTTTCAGCCTATGCCTATTTTTCACTTTTTGTGCCAAGATAAGATACCAATGCTATAATTCAAGAAATGCTTTAACTCGGAAAACAACCATAATGGGCAATAGAAGATGGAACATAGCCGAGCATCCTCAATCCCTATCGGAGACGAAGACGGGAGAAAAGCATTCCCTTATTCATAGATCAACGAAACCTACAAAGAGAATCTTAAATTCAAAGACAAAAATTATGATAATTTTTTCCTTCCATGCACCATTGCCGTTCCTAACATGGGGCCTATAAGACCATAGCTTAGTTTGCTTGTTAAACAAAGGCTCACTAGCCTTTGAACCTTAAATAGACAGCTTTCTTGTTTTACTTAACTTCATTTCAACGGCAAACCGTTGAGGTGTTTCTTTGGGGTCGTATCTTTTCTTCCTTTACTTTTGTTTTTTTTTTTTTTTCTTTTTTTGTGGCATTAAGCGTATACAATACCATTGTATACATCAAAGATGTCTACATTGATCGAAGCTGCCTATGATTTGTGAAAAGCACAGCAAAGCCAAGCCCCAAACGAAGACAGCACGCACCTGCTATTATGTGAATGATCTGAAGTTGCCAGCAGATCACCGGCTTTGGCAAAATTTGAGGAAACTCCCCTTCCACACCTGAATTAGAGGGGGGATGAAGCACAATACCCACGAGATTAAATGAAAAAGTACATTCATCTACAGGTATCGACAGCCATAACAAATGAACCAGACTTGGTCCAGCTTTAGATCCACAATAATTTGTGCAGATGGGAAAAACACATACGCAGAGGTTAAATCCATGCCCGCAAACTTAGACATTAGCATGGAATTAGAGTATTCATAGTTTTATGCCCTTAATAGCCACTTCTTCCGACCTCTTTATTGAATTGCCAGAACGAAACAAATATGTTCCAAGAGACATTCATACTGGCATGCTGATGTAGGGCAAGAACAGTCATTCTGGTCCTCGGAGTCCCCAACAGTGTGCCTGCTGTCAAGAGAATTGGAATACATTAAACCTTCAATTTAAATAGCCAAAGAGAAAATCAAAGTTCCCGAAACAAAAGCTACAGGAGATGATGACAGTGAAATGCTCATCCAGCAGTTCACAATCAAGTATTGTTGAACACCAAAAAGAATGAGCAACAAAGGAGCACTAAAACAAGCATAAATGAAGGCTAACAAACTGACCTCTCACTTTGTAATTTTAGTGCAAATCCTGCTTTCCTTTCTATACAACTTCCTACCTGCTTTTATTTTCCTCTAATTCTTGCATTCTGAAAGGAATTGGTTTAACACACACCAACCATGCTAATGGGCTGCTAACCATGAAAACAAGATAGCCACAACAGCTGCTGAGAACTCTCTAAAGCAACAAAACATGAAACCAAGCCTGAAAAGGCGTGCATGAACAGTTCCCCTTTCCATTCCTTTAAAACTTGAGCTAAGAAAATGAAGGGCACATATAGCACTGCTAGTGATATGACCAGGATCCATAATATTATGCCAACATTCCTCACAAAGAAAGGATAGTAAGCAGGAAGAGAAATATGCAATGAGATGTATGGCAGCACTTTTGTGCACCTTCCTTCCCTCCCCTACTTTCCTTCCTCTCCTATATTCCTAAATTTCCCCAGATTTCTTACCTTCAACATACTTCCCTTTCCAACCTCACAAAAATATCATACCCTTCAGATTCAGTGAAAACAATCTTGCATAGATCAAAAGTGGCAAGACAGTCGAAAGGCATGTTTTTAACTGATGACATGTGGTTGAGAGAATTTGAGGTGCTTGATTGAATGAAACAGCACGAGATACAACTGACTCACAGCATTCATAAAAATTGTGTTCTTTGAGATTTTGAGGATGCTAGTGGTGAGATATAACACATACCTAGTGTCCATCCCCATGGTCACCATGACCCTCCCAAGGATGTCGCAAACCCTAAAAGGCATGAAATGATAATGAATCCAAGCAAAAATGCAAATCATTTATGAAAGAGATAAACCATCAAATCAACCCTTACCAGCACTACAGGACCATCTTGCTTAGCCCTGTACAGAACCCAAAACCTGAAACAACAGATCAGGACAGACATGACTAAGTCTATTCTACTGGCAATCTAAGAAAAGCATGCTACATTTCTGTTAAAAAAAAAAACTACTAAGTGTTTATGCCAGCTCATAACAGGTTTTAGCTGCATCCTTCTGATTAGAAAATGCCCAGACATATAATATTCATTGTTGAAGTCAAGTAAATGCCTTTCAATTTGATTGCCACAATCATAAATTGTTTTCTCCCTAATATCAGCCAATCATAGAGTCATTTTGCATCAAGCATTTGCTAGGAATTGTTTATTCTTTTACATTCTTCTACCTAAATTAACTCTGGTAAAACAATCAGTTAAGTGATACCCACAGCCAGGTGATCAGGAAGCATAAATGAGATAATCTTCAGTAGACCCACCCAGTGTATTAAAAGAAACACAAACAAAGTGAAACCCTAAGTAAAAAGTTCTATTCCATTAAATTCAATTTATTCAGACCAAATGAATATTATCCTCACAGTTTCCACCAATATATTTCCGGACCGGACCCTGAAATTTCCTTAATCAGGCATCACATCTTTCTTCAGAATCCACAAACAGCTAGCTTAAAGAGAATGGCTTTGTAGAAAAGGCTGATGCCAAAAGCCACAAAGGCAGCCCAAACAGATCAGAGAATGGTGTATTATCAAGTCGAAATTCCAATAATAATTTGTCACAGTGGAGCAATTATGGGTCCGAATAAAAAAAAAAAAACAACACAAGTCAAAGTAAAATGGGAATGGATATTTTAAGACTGAGAGAGGAGATGAGAGTGAAAGAGATTATGCAATGTTCAGCGAACCACATAATGGCACACAAGCCCTTGCCGGTGACGACGTGCCAACGCTTGGGCTTATGCAAGGTCAAGCCCTTGTGAGTGATGCCGTCTCCATGCCCTCCTCCCATCTCTTCCTGTCTCCACCTCTGTGCTAGCCCCTACTCCAGAAATGGATTCATATTATTTCGTCAACTCCATATCTATATATATATATTCATTCTTAATAACAGTTCTCTAATGTTACTCCCAAAATTCTTTTTTCCCCACTCTACATGGACACTAGGGTTAGTCAAACATTCAAAGAACCCAAATAATGAATAAAAATTTCCCCAATAATTAAATCAATCTCACGAATTTCACGTAATTATTCTATAACTAGAAATCGTGAAAGCAAATTGATTACTAGTGATACATCTAGAAGCTCAAGCAATATGATGTCCAGTAACCACCAAAAGAACTTTGGAGGAACCGGATGCTCTTGCAGTGATTTGGCCCGAGGAGAGAGATGATAAACTTGCCTGATCTGCGACGGAAAACGGACGCCGGTGGCCGGTGGATATAGCGACTCTCCACAAGAATCAGGAAAATGGAAAACAAAGTTCAATGCTAATTTAGTTCCGGAACAACTTATGAATTGTTCGGTTCATATTTTGGCATGAAAATCGAAGTTAAAAACAAAATAATAAATTTTATAATATACTTTTTACTTTTAAATTTTTTGATTAATTTTAAAATTGAATTTAGAATAAAAAATTATGATAAAAAGATAAATAATAATAATAATACAATTAAAATATATTTAATTAGAAAGTAAATATAACTTATATTAAAGAATTTGTCTTATAATATTGATATTTATAACAATAATAGTTCAAATTAATAAATTATTAAAACATATTTAATTACAAAAAAAAACTTGTATTAATGAATTTGTCTAATAAAAATATTACTATTATTTATCATAATAATAATTCAAATTAATAATCATAAATATAAAAATTTAAAATAAATATATTAACATAATAATTTTATATTAAATATTAATTCATTAATTAATAAATTAAATATTTTATAATTTTTACTATTTTTTCTCATTATAGTGCCATTAATAATAATAATAATTGTATATAACACTATATATATATATATATATATATATATATAGAGAGAGAGAGAGAGAGAGAGAGAGAGAGAGAGAATTTTCATAATTTAAATATTTAATGTTATTATAATACAAAAATATTTATTCATGAAATTTATTTATTTTATTTATTATATTTTATCTATCTTGTAGAAAGAATAAAAAAGTGAATGAAAATGAGATTAATTATAAAAACAAATAGGAAAATGATGATCTTAATCTATAAGGGAATTTTATTCTCATATATAGGAAAATAGAAATGAAATTTTTCTTTACCCAATACTAAAAATAAAGATCACTCTTTTTTATTCTTATTTCATGATAAAATTACCCTAAATTAAATGCCTCTTTAATTTAAAAGTACAACAATGAATTAGTTATTCATTATAACATCCAAAGTAGTCATGAATTTTAATTCATATAATTGCTTTGTTACAAGTTTTATAATTTTTTTAATTAATTATTTTAAACGAGGATGAAAAAAGAAAATGATATAACATCATTTGATCGATAATGCATTATAAAGGAATTGATTAAATAACTATGCAAAAGTTTAATCATTTTATTCTTACTTACATGTCTAGTGTGGAACAAAATTTTAGGTTATATTGAAAGTTGAACGATAATTATTTTAAATTGTAAATTTGTTGTCACTCTTTTTGAAATAAAATTCATCCTTACTAATTTATAACAAAAATTTATGTAAATTTTTTCATATAATAAAATGAAATACATTTAACTAAATATTACAGTGCTAAAATAAGTCATTAAAAATTAGTATATTTTTAAAATTATTTTCTAAAATGTTTATATAAATGCAAGAATACTCCAGGCAAAATAATACTTGATGTAATAATGGAAATATCAAGATATGAAAAGAAAATTTTCGTATATTAAACAAATATTGGACTCTTAATATTTATAAAAATAGTAATAACTTTTAATTAATAAGAAAATGGCTATGTACAATAGAACAAATTCTTCTTATATTGTATAAATGAAAGTTCCATGTTTTATGCAATAAGGCTTATTAGAACTCTATTCAAAATATAACATGCTATAAGTAATGTTTCACACTAAAATCCATTACTTAACCTAGAATATAACAATATAGAATTGATCATTTCCATTATTGTTTCATTTTTGCATTCAATGATACTATTTTGTTATGATGTGTAAAGATCAATTGTTTAATGGATGATTTCAATAAACTAAAAGGGGGTAATTGTTTGGTTATGTTTGTAAAAACATAGATATGAAGGTATTACACTACATAATTTTAAAATTTTTTGTGTTTATATTTTTGGCAACAGCTTGCACCCATGAAGTATATTAAAACATTATTGTAAAAACAAAAATTTGAACTTATTGGTGATTTGAGTTAGCTTTTTGACAACTAAAATGGTCATAATGTTGGCAAAATGAAACAAGGAAATTACTAGCTTGCTGTTTTCTACGATAATTTTTATGGTTTCATAACTTGTGGAAATCCTACAAACAAAGAAAACTTTATCCTTCTAAGAGTTTATTTAAAATAATTTCTTATAACATTTGTCTTTACTATTAGAGCAAACAAAAATGTCAACACAAGATCTTTTTGTAATTAAAAAAGATGAAATTATTTTGTAGAAATCATTATGTGAATCTTATTATTATAAATTGAATAAGTTTTATAATATTAAAATTTCTAGTTTTTGGCTTTTCAAGGAAAGGGAAAACAAGTTTTTGAAATTTTATTTTGAAAGAAATGTCATCATAATTGACAAAATATGAAGTAATTAAATTAATAAATGGTGTCTTTAAAATGAAAATATAATGCATGTTTTTAACCATTATCAAATGGTTTTGATTTGAAAATTTTAATTTTGAACAAATGCAATAGTTTTACTTATAATTGTCATTTTGGAATCATTTGCGATATAAAGTTTTTTATTTGTATTTTCTAAAATTTTTTTAGGACTAGTTTTTGTTTGATACAATTTAAATCTATACTAGTATCAAACAAGTTAATAACATTAATTTTGAAATCATTTGGAAAAACAAGAGTAACTTTAACCTAGTATTTTTAGGAAGGTACCTGTTCAAGGACGAAAAGAAAATCAAGAGAAATTTTCTTAAGATTTTGAAGTTTTTATGGTCTAGTTTCTTAAGGTTAGTTTTCTTATGGTCTTTGTTGTTTAGGTGTTTTAAAAGAAGGATTTGTAGGACTTTTTTGTCTTTTTGTTGATGGATTTTAAGTTTCCTAAATTCTGATTTAAAAATTTAAATTTCTTTTTAAAGGTCTTGGAGAGTTGGGGTTATCTTTTCAAAACTTTGTTTAGACAAGATTGTTGTAAAATATAAGGTGGCTTCCTAGTTGATGAAAGATTTAAAGGATTTGTTTTTTAGGGTTCAAAGGTTATGAGGAGTTTGTTAAGATATTGTTTTTATAAAGAAGGGTCAGCAATATATTTGATAACTTCAATAAGGAGTTCTTGATCCTTATTGAGCATATTAAATTGTTTTGATTTTAATTGGGTGTTAGAAGAGGTGGTTTCAGTTTTATCTATTTGAAGGAAATCTTTACATAAGAAGTTTGAAGGATTAATCTCAGATTCAGAAATTTGGAAAAGGGCTTCTAATTTTGTGAAGGTTTCTTCTTTTAGTTATAGCTTAAAAAATTTTCTATTGGTTTTGCAATATTTTGAAACATATCCATTCTTACCACATTTGTAATAAGCAACATCTTTCAATTATTTTTTTGGAGTGGGCTTGGATTAGGAAGGTTTATTTTAAGGTTTTTTGGGTTTTTGGTAGCAAAGTATTTTACTTGGTGTGAATAAAGTTTTGTTTTTAAAGGGATATTTTTTTAAAGGTTTGGAAATGGATGGTTTTGACTTTGAAAATCATAAGTTAAATTACTAACAAAAAGTTTTTACCTCAAAATGAGATTATTGTAATTCATATTTGAGGTATTTTTTAAGTTTCAAATCTTAACAGATTTTAAAACCATCCTTTTAGATATAACTGACTAATTCTCCATAAATCAATTAGTTATATGGGATTATGTTTCCAAAGGCATTTCAAAAGGTGCTGCTAACTCTTTTCCCTAATAGAGTTAAAGGTCCTGTTAGGAATTTTTATTTTAAGAAAGGTTAATTATAGTCTTTTCTAAGTATGATTCAAGTGAAAAAGGTGATTTTATAATTTTTAAAATTAATGAGTTTTTGACATCAAGGTTACTAAAGAGTTCAACATTTGTATCCTTAAGATAAGAATGATTGCCTTGAAATGCAAGAAAATTAGAAGGATGGAACAGGTCATTGTATTCTCAATAGGGTTTCCTAGGTTATTAAGGATAGTGACATAGTTTTTTATAGTTTTAATGAATTGTAAAATCTCAAATTTTTTGAATTTTGTAAAATGATAATCCTACTATCCTTTAAGTTGTCCTAAAAATCTTACAATACAAAATTCAGTAATGATTTTTTTGTAAAATTTGGTTTTGGATTTTGTAGACATATATGACTATAGTTATTTGTTATCGAAAACTAAAGGTGTTATATTTAGACATGTCATTGATATTTTATTTATAAATGGAAAGGTATTAAATATATATTAAGCCAATGTGTTTCTTTTATTTTGGATGTCTAGGTTTGAGGTGTTAAAACCTAAAATAAATTCGGGTCGGAATATTTTGTTTAGTTTTGAATCGCACATGGAATAACATAAATAAGATATAATTTCATTGATAGTAAAACATATAGATGATATTATAGTTCATGGTATTATTATAATATATTTTACTCAAACAACAAATTAATGAGTAATTACTAGTTTTTAGCAAATATATTATAATATTTTTTAAAATAGATAATATAAAAAAATAAAATATAAGGAAAAGAAAAAGTTTAGCAATACTTAGAGAGTTTTATATTACAAGAGACAATAAAATCCAAGAGGAAAGAGGAATGATTTCTCTATGGAAAGGAAGAGGAGATATATTACAAAGAGAAATAGTTTTGCAAAATGAGATTGATGCCTTCTATTGATCTTTAGGCATCTATTTATAGCTTTAAAGGAGCCTCTTAGAGCTAATCACAAACCTTGAATCTACTAAAATCTATTGAAAGTTGTTTTGTTTTACTACAAAACTTACAATTTGGAGTCTTATTTACATCTAAAACAAGTTAGGCATTTTGTAAAGCTGCCACTTTTGTATCTATGTTGCAAGTTGTTTTGTCTTTTGTATTTTTGAAAGGAGTTAATTTTTTTTTCTTCCATGATTTTTTGAGATTTAATGTCCTTAAAAGTAGCTCGAGGATTCTATTATGGTATCCTTCCCTTAATCCAATAAAAGAAAAATAAAGATCAACAATTCTTTTCAAAAAGACAAAAGGCAAAACAACTTTTAATACAGACACAAAACTACCAACTTTACAAAATAGCAAACTTGTATTTGGCGTAAATAAGACTCCAAATTGCTAATTTCACAACAGGACAAAATAACTTTCAATGAATTTCAGCTTATTCAAGATTCGTGGTTGGCTCTAGAAAGCTTCCTTTAAGCTATAAATAGAGGTCTAAAGATTAGCAAAAGATATTAATCCCATTTTACAAAACCATTTCTCCTTGTAATATATCTCTTTTCCATGTCTTTGTAAAAGAGATCCCTCCTCTTTCTTGGATTCTATTTTCTTCTATAATACAAAACTCTATAAGTTTTGTTAAACTTTTTCTTTCCCGTACATTTTATTTTTGTGCATTTTTTGTTTTAAAATATTATAATATATTGACTAAAAACTAATAACCACTCAACAGACAAATGCTTATGTAATCTTTAGTATAACAATATCTTGTACTATAATATCATCTATTGTTTTACTATTAGTGAAATTATATTTTATTTGTGCTATTGTGTGTGTAATCCTATTTTTAATGGTATCAGAACCATTTCTCTAAAAATCTTTCATACTCTTTTTCATTGTTTTCTATTCATCTGTGTTTTATTATTTTCATATACTTTGCATTAAATTATGTTATTTTTGTGACCTTTTGCTTTAAATTGTTTGGATATTTTGTATTGCTTATTTGTGTTAGGGAAATCCTTATCCTTCAATAAGTCCTTAGACTAGTATATACTTATTCTTAGTTATGAATTCAATTTTGCATAAAACTACTTCTTATTCTTTTTTTTTTTTTTTCATTTTAAGACTTCTAAAACTCATAAGATAAATATTAGGAAGATAACATTAGAAGATTTTACAAAAGGAATTGATGAATGGGGAATACCTAAGGTATAAAAAGATTAAATTTATAAACTTTTAAAATCAAACTTTTTCAAAACTAATTTTACAATTAAAATTAAAGAAAGAGATATTCAAATTTTCAAACTTTTTGAAACTATTTTTTTTTTCCTAAAAATCTTTACTAATGCAAAAAAAAAAAGCATTATAAATATATCCATATGGAACTTATATAGATTGGAATGAAACCTCTTACAAAAGAATGTTTAAATACCTTTATCCTTGTAATAGTTAAGGATTCAAGATTTATAAATTTTTAGGATTCATTGTTAAGCATTGTATAATCTAGTATTTATAGTGGTTTAATTTTTTTAAAGTTATTATCCAAATCCCATAATTTTTTAAATGACAAAAATATTTAAGAAAACCTTATTTTACATATCAAAATACACAATTACAACATACTAAAAAGATTAAATTTAGTAATATTCATTTTCAAAATTCATTACAAAGTCATGATTTTTGTATTTGCATCTAAATATTGTTTTCTGTTCAAAAAATAAGAAACCTTACTTCTACAAATAAACTTAACTTGTTCTCACTTTATTATCCTAATAACAATCTAGTGGAAAGAAGTTATTCTCTTAAAAGAATGAATTTTCAAAAGAGCAGTAAAACTACAACTATAAGCCTAAATAGAACCAAACATTGAACTTTCCAAAGTCCAACAACACCAAGATGAGAAAATCGTTCTATCATTCAATAGAAGTTCAAATAATCTTGATCTTTTGAAACAACATCAACCTCTTCCATTATAGATTTGAGATACTTCTTAAATCTTCCTCTTATTACAAATCCACCTTTAGATTTACCATATAAACCTTAAATCCAAGCCCAATCTTTAAGATTTTCCACTTTTGATCTCCCCAATAGCTCCCTATAATATTTTGACTATCATAAAAATATTCCTCATCCAATTTATATAAACCTTACAAATTAGTCTCTATCCATTTCTCTTTTTGCATCAATCATTAAAAATGCTTTTCATAAACTTTATGTTTTAAAAACAAATTTTCAAGTTGACAAAAAATGTTTGCATGATGATTTTTATGCAAATGATAATTCTAAAAAAAGAATTTGGTTTTTTAAACATTTCTTACAAAACTAGTAAAAAATACATAACTAGTTTTATGATTTCATTTTCCAACAAAAGGTACATATTCTATTTTTTGATTAGTTTGAAATCTATACTTTACAAAATAATATTTCTTATTCTTTTTAAAATTCTTCAAATCTTATTATTTTAAGAAATAAAATCAAAGATGGAGTACTTTTAATGACAAAATCATTAAAGTAGAACACTCATCAACAAAATACAATTGATCTCGTTCCTTACAAAATCCTTAAGAAATTGATGATTCCAAAAATCTTTCCAAAATGATTATTTATTAAAATAAATTTTCAAATTCTCATTTATATACCATGGGCATCTAGTTTACAATGATATAAAATTAACTCCAAAACATTGAAATCAAAACTACCATCTTAACCAAATCTTTAGATTTTGCAAAATCCCTTTTAAAAATCAATAATCATGTTTTCAAACCTGATCAAGTTACAAAACCAATCTAAGACTCATTACCAGGCAACTAAGATTTCATCAACACCATCAAAATTAATCTTTCAAAATTAAGCTCTTTTAACCCTTTTTCATCCAAACTTATAAACACATTAGACCAAAATTTTAATAAAGAAAAAGGCCCAAAACTAAACACAATCTCTTAACCCAAACCTAGTTTAGGTCTTACCACCCCAAACCTAAATATCCACAATAAACCAAACACCTTGGTTCAATATAGATTTAATACCTCTTTCATTTACAAATAAAATATTGTGGCACATTTAATACGATATCCTTAGTTTTCTACAATAAATGCTATAGCTGCCAATGCTACAAATGCTAAAGCTAACCTTAAAGAAAAAAAAATCGTTGATGAATTCCTTATTGTAGAATTTTCAAAACAATTCAAAGGGTGGTAGGATTACTATCTTAGAAAATGTCAAACATCTGAGATTTTATAATCCATCAAAATCATAAAAGATAAGTTCTTATTCTTGATAACTTGAAAAATTCCATTTAGGATATAGTGACTTGTCTTATCCTCACAATTTCCTTACACTTAATAAAAATGTCAAACTCCTTAGTAGCCTTACATGTAGAAAACACACTAATTTTCAAAATTACAAAACCACCTTTCTTACTAGAATCATACTTAAAGAAGACTTTAATCAACCTTTCTAAAAAGAAAATTTCTTGGGACAACTTCCAACTTCATTGGGGCAAAGAGTTAAGAACACCCTTTAAAATACCTTTGAAAATCCAAATCCATATGAGTAATTGACTTATGGAGAATTAGTTAGTTATACTCAAAAAGAAGGTTTCAAAATCTATTAACATTTGAAATTTTAAAAACACCTCAAATGGAAATTACAACGATCTCATTTTCAAGTAGGAACTTTCTATTAGCAATTTGACTTAGGATTCCAAAGTCAAATCCATCCACTTCCAAACCTAAACCCAAACCTAGAAGACCTCCCTCGAAAAACAAAACTCCATTCATGTGAAGTAAAGCACCTTACTACTAGAAACCCAAAAAATCCTAACACAAGCTTTCCTAATCCAAACCCACTCCTAAAAAGTAATTAAAAGAGGTAACTTGTTACAATTGTAGGAAGAAATGACATATTTCAAAATACTACAAAATCAAAAGAATTCTATGGACTACAACTAAATGAAGAAACCCTTATAAAAATAAAAAACCCTTTTCTAAACCTTTAAATTTAAGACTAGTCTTTCAGACTTTTCAAATAAAGATTCTCTCTAAATAAATGAAATCCAAACCACTCCATCTAATACCTAATTAGAATTAAAATAGCTTAATATGTTTAGTAATTATTAAGAACTCTTTATTGAAGTCATCAAGTATATTGCTAACCCTTTTTTATAAAAAGAATATTTTGAAAAACTCCTTAAAACCTTTTGTCCTATTGTTATTGGTATTAAAGCCACACATAATAACACAAGTAAGTCACTATATCCTTAAAAGAAAGAAAAAGTTTAGCCAAATTTATAAAGTTTGTATTATATGAGAAAATAGAATTTAAGAGGGAGGAAGGATGGTTTTTATAAGGAAAAGGAAATGAGGTATATTATAAAGAAAAATGGTTTCATGAAATGGGATTAATGCCTTCTATTGATTTTTAGGCCTTTATTTATAGCTTGAAGAGAGCCTTTTGAAGCTAATCACAAATCTTAAATTTGTTGAAATCCACAAAAAAATTATTGTTTCTTATTGTAAAACTAGCAATTTGGGGCCTTATCTGCATTAAAAGCAAGTGTCATTTTGTAAAGCTGGTAGTTTTGTGTTTACACCTAAAGTTATTTTGTCTTTTGTCCTTTTGAAAGGATTTGTTAATTTTTTTTCTTTTTTATGGTGACAAAAATTGAAGAAAGAAATATTCAAAATTTTCAAATAAGAACAAAAGCAAACAAAACATTTTGATTATGCATTGAAGTTCAAAAATTTTTTAGATTATGCATTGAAACATTTATGGATCATTTCTTACTCTTATGGTTATAAATATTTTATCTCATTCATTAATGACCAAACAAGATTTATATAACTTTATTTATTATTTGATAAAACTAAAGTATTAGATGTTTTTAAACATATAAGCTTGAATTAAAGAAATAAAAAGATAAAAAAGACCAAAATTATTATATTTTGATAGAGGTTGTTGTTCCTACAACTTTGTATGGGTTGTAATTGTTGTCAACTAGGTTTATATGTGCAAGTAAATTGAAGCCACATGGAAGGGCAAAAAGGTAAAACCATACGAAAGGGCAAGAAAGTAAATTCACCGTGTAAGCCCTATTAGGGTTTAATGAAGTAGAATATATAATAGTCCTAGAAGACAAAGAACAGGTGTCGGTAATATTGAGCATTCAGCAAAATCTAAACAACCGACCAACCAAAGAGAACACCAAACCTTACACGAAAGAATACCACCGGACGAAGAGCGTGAACAGTACCGTTGAGTGAATAGTAACCACACAGTGAAGCTGTTGGACGAAGAGAGAGAAAACACTTGGAAGAGAGAAAGAAAGGTCGTCATCGGAGATAGGAGAGAAACGGACATAACGGCAAGACGATCGGCGAGGAGACAACACGACATACGACAACCCTACACCATCGGTAGAAAAGAGAGACGATCGAAACGGCTGGTGAAGGGGGGTGACGGTAGAACGATACGGAAGAGAGAGAGAATCGTCGGCAAAAACAAAACCATCGAGAGAGCGAAAGAGTTGATGGGAAGGAGAGAAAGAGAAACCCAACTGCCAGAACAGAGGAGTCAATAGGAATGAGAGAAAAAAAACTTGGTTCAACCAACCAAGTGAGCCGACGGCAGAATAGGGAAAAGAGAGAAAAGAAGGAGAAAAATCATACACGATCAGATCGAAGACCGTCAGTAGGAAGAAGAGTAACGGCTAGACGGGGTTGGACGACAGGACAAAGAAAAGCAGACCACCGGCAGAAAAGGGAGGAAATCCGACCAAGTGGGTGAACGGAAAAGAGAAATCCAGTGAAGAGAGAGAAATTCGGCGAGAAGAGAAAGAAATCCAGCTGAACAGCAGGAGAGAGAGAAACAGACAGGCAAGCCGTGAGACAAGGAGACGAGTGAGACCGTAAGACGGTGAAAGTAGGAATTGTGTGAAACAACGTAGAGAAGAAATTTGGCAAAGTACGTAAATAACTCAACATATTTCCAGATTTCTTCAAAAGAGATTAGAGAGCGTTGCGGTGAACTTCTAAGCAGCAGTGAAGCAACCTTTTAATTCAACAGAGGCAAAACAAGCTAGAAGAAGGGTAGACATAGTAAGTGACACTCTTTGTATTGTACTTGCTTAGTAATTGCAATAGTTAAAGGAGCAAAGAATTAAAGACATCCATTTTAACCTGTGTTTACAAGTATAATGGATAGTCTCGGTAGAGGGAGAGTCCCTACTATCGTGGATGTATGTCACGTTGACAGAACCACGTAAATCTCGTGTGTCCTTAATTTGCTTTACGTTCTGTGTTTTAAATTAAGTTGTGAACTCAGTTAAAGTATCAGCCAACCCATAACCTAACGAAGACTGAAATAAGAACATCTGTATTGTCTATTAGGCAAGGTGTCTAAAAGGTGACTTTGGGGATTATTGTGATTAGTAGGTAGCAATAGATTTACCTTAGTCGAATCTCAGAAAGAGTTCGCTTTTAAGAAAAGGTTGAAGTTGTTCACTTACCTGCAAATTGCGAATTGAGGTGATACTGATTCACCCCCCTCTCAATATCACAAATTAGTAGATCCTAGGGAGAAGTTGGGAACTTCAATTGGTATCAAAGCACTGGTTCACCAGTTTAAAACTTAACAACTTGGTGTACTAGTTTGAAGGGATCTAGAAGTTTGACTTGTTCAGCATACTGAGAAATGGAAGCCGGTACCAACACTAGCACCACTTACAGTAAGAAGGTTTCAATCTTCAACGGAACCAACTACCATATGTGGAGAGCAAGAATGCAAATGGTATGTGCAACCATGGGGATGAACGTGGTGAAATGCTACAAGAGGGTTTTGTGGCTCCGGAAGAAAGTAAAGACCTAACCCCAGAGGAGTTAAGGCAGTTTGAGATAAATGGGAAGGCCTCAAACATCATCATTTCAGCATTGATAGATGCTAAGTATGCTAAAGTTATGGACTGCAAATCTGCTAAGGAGATATGGAACAGATTGCAGAAAATCTATGAAGGTGATGGCAGAATGAAGGACGCTAAGCTTCAAGTGTTCAAGGAGAGATATGAATCTCTTAGAATGCAAAAGAATGAGACAGTCCAAGAGTTCTTTACCAGAGTTATTGATGCTGTAAACGACCTTAGAAGTCATGGGAAGAACAAGAAGGACTCATTGATTATAAGGAAAATTCTGAGAATTCTGCCTAAGAGGTTTGCCTCAAAGGTAGCAGCCATAGAGGAGAGTAGCGATCTCAATTCTATGTCTCTGCATGATCTCCAGTGCAATCTCATTGCATATGAGATGAGGATAAAGTCAACTGAAAGCTTTGTAACAACAAAGGTATCAAAGGAGGCAGCTTTCAAAGCTATAAAGCACTTAGAGATAAAAGAAGAGAAAGAATCATCCAGTGAGGAGGATGATGATGAGGATGAGGAAGAAAGTGAAGGTGAAGTATTGGCTTATTTCACAAGGAAATTCAAAAAGGGGTCTAAGAAGGGAAAAGGACAATTGGCCTTGAGATGTTATCATTGTGGGCAGACTAGACACTTTGCTTCTCAGTGCAAAGTGAAACTTGATGATGAAGATGAGGATGGTGATGATGAGCAAAATTCAAGATGGAGAAGATCATCATTCAAATTAAAGAAGTCCAGCAAGAAAACTACCAACCCACAGAAGAAAAAGAGAGGCTTATTTAAGAGTTATGTAAGTCAGATAAAAGAAGCTGATGAGGAGGAAGATGAAGACTCATCAGATGAGCATGTCTTTATGGCATCAGCACAAGGTGGTAACTCAACCTCTGAAGAGGAAAAAGAAGTTGATGATGAAGAGCCAGATCTTAAATCTGAGCTGGAAGTAGCTTCAAAATCAGAAGGGACAGAACCATAAAAAGGTTGGAGGCTCACATAAAACAAGTTGAAGCAAAGTCTGAGGAAGCTGAAAGTCAAAAGGGTGAAATAAAGACTGAACATATTGACTTGAAGAGAAGATTTGAAGAATAGATCAAAATATGTGAAGACCTTACTATAGAGCTTGGCTCAAGGACTTCAACAATTGAAGAAATAGAGATAGAGTTGCTGAGACTTCAGCAACAACTCAAAAAGAGTGAGAAGAACTTACTGAGGTTTGAAATGGTAGGAGAAACAAGCTCTGTAAGAGAAAAGAAGAATGAGACTTTGGCACAGAAGTTGAAAGAGAAGGCTGTGACTCAGGTGAAGATAACTGAAAAAGAGAAGACAATTATCAAACCAAAGCCAAGGCCAAAAATGATGGATATGGTTAAAGAGCAGCAACCCATAGTTGCTACGTCTTAGAAAGAAAAGAAAGTCAGCCAGCAAAGGGCTACGGTTGAACAAAAGAAGGAGAAAAAGGTGACTGAAATGAAAGTCACACAAGCAAAGAAGCCAGTTACTTTGCCTATATAGCAAGTGATGAACAGAAGAAGACAAACTTTGATCAGATCTAAGAAGAGGCAGTTTCAAGGTCATTGCCTTTACTGTGGAGTTTAGGGTCATAAGGTGAGTAACTGCTAGTGGAGAAGGCCAGTATATGTCTCCAACTTGAGAAGATCCGATGTTGCATATAAGGGGAGACAGTACAAAATTCAGAAGAGAACACCTGTCGTGAGTTCTTGCACATACTGTAAAAGGCGAGGACACACTGACAAGGATTGTTGGTAGAAGCCCAAACCAGTAGTTTCAAAGAACAAGTTTGCTATATTGGCAAACTTGGAACAGTGTGAAAGGTACGGGCAGGATGACCATAATGCCAAGAGATGCATGATACTTCTCCCTGACTAAGAGAAGGCACTCAATGGCATAGTGAAAATAAGCGTTGCAGTCAAAGTTGAGAAAAAGGAGAAAGCTATCTTCCAACCAGTTCTAAAGAAGGAATATAAAGTTAAAAGGGAGGTGACTAATATAGCTGAAATTGTACTAAAGGCTGATTGCAAGGATAAGCAGTGAATCCTTGATAGTGGATGCACTTCGCACATGACGGGAGATAAAAGTAAATTATCAAAGCTAAACAAATCAAAAAAAGGCAAAGTCAAGTTTGACAATGATGATTCACTCAACATCAGTGGTCAAAGGTCAGTAAATACTGGAAAAGGAAAGCTGAAAGATGTTCTGCACGTTGAAGGACTCAAATATAATTTAGCATCTGTCAGCCAATTATGCAACGACGACCACAAAGTGATATTCACAAAAACAGGTTGCCAAGTAAAGAGTAAAGAAGGCAATACTGTTGCAACCGGGAAGAGAACAGCTGGGAATTTGTATATGATTGATGAGGACAAGATCAACAGTTGTTTATTTACAAAAGAAGAAAAAAATCAACTATGGCATAGAAGGCTGGGACACTTATCACAGAAGAACATGAGGAAGCTGACCACTACTCATGCAATCAAAGACATTCCCGACCTCAGGAGAGAGAGAGAGTATGTTTGCTCAGCATGCTCTAAAGGAAAACATGCCAAAAAGCAGTATAAGACTAAAGAGTTCAGTTCTAAAGTAGTGCTTGACATTGTGCATACTGATTTGTATGAACCGATGAGGACAAAAGGGTTGAAAGGTGAGAGGTACTTCATTTTATTTGTTAATGATTATTCGAGAAGGACCTGCCTCATGCACCTCAAACACAAGTCATAAGTTTTGAATTGCTTTAAGAGATACAGATAATTGGCTGAAAATAAATGTGGAAGGAAGATCAAAATATTAAGGTTAGATTAAGGCACTGAATTTACAAATAAAGTTTTGGAAGATTATCTTGAGAAGCATGGAATTCATCACCAATTGGCAGCAGCAAGAACACCTCAATAAAACAGGATGGTAGAGAGGAAAAATAGAGCTATGGTCGAAATGGCGAGAAATCTACTGCTAGAATCCAAACTTCACACAAGATTTTGGACAGAAGCAACATTTACAGCCGTGCATCTATTAAACAGAGTATTACTAAGGCCCAATACTGATAAGACTCCATATGAGCTATGGAGTGGGAAAAAGACAACAGCCAAGTATCTCAGAGTCTTTGGCAACCCATGTTTTGTGAAGAATAAGGAGCAAAATTTGGGAAAATTCAATGCTAGGTCTGATGAAGGCATCTTTGTGGGATACTCAGAAAAGACAAAAGGTTACAGAGTTTTCCTACATAAGCTAGGAAAAGTGATCACTTTCAGTGATGTGAGAATAGATGAGAACTAGAAAACAATGCAGAATGAAGAAGCTGAGGACAAAGAAGAAGATGACTTCAATGTAGATGAAGAATCAAACCAACCTGAAGAAAAGGAACAAGAAGTAAGTTCAGACTCGGAGAAGAGTGACTTTGAAGATAAGGAAAGAGATCCTCTTGCAACTAAGATGAGGCAAGGTAGAAGGACAAAGAAAACATGGATCAGTGCTCATCAATGAGATCAAATCATAGGTGACCCATCAGCAGGAGTTACAACAAGAAGAAGAATTGTGGGAGCTACTACTTTACTCTCACAAGTTGAACTTAAATCTATTGAAGAGGCTATTCAAGATAAAGCCTGGGTCAAAGCTATCAATGAGGAGCTAGATCATATTGAGAAGAATGATACATGGGAATTGGTTCCAAGACCCACTAATAAGAATGTTATAGGAACAAAATGGGTGTTTAGGAATAAACATAATGAAGATGGCAAGGTGGTGAGGAAAAAGGCCAGGCTGGTTTGCAAAGGCTACACGCAAATAGAAGGCGTAGATGTTGATGAAACTTTTGCACCAGTAGCAAGGTTAGAAACTATCAGAATGTTCCTAACTTTGGCAGCACACAAGAGGTATAAAGTCTATCAAATGGATGTGAAATCCGCTTTCCTGAATGGGCTCCTGAAAGAAAAGGTGTATATTAAACAACTTGATAGAGTACAAATCAGTGAGGATGAGAATCACGTGTGCAAGTTAAAGAAAGCCTTATATGGTCTTAAGCAAGCCCCAAGAGCATAGTACAGCAGGCTAGATGCATACTTGAGAAGGTTGAACTTCAAAAAAGGAACGGTTGATAATAACCTATATTTGTTCAACTCAAAGGAAGGCCAGCTGATAACCATAGTATATGTGGATGACATCATCTTTGGAGGGGATCACTCTAAGCTATGCCAAGATTTTGCACAGAAGATGAATGAGGAATTTAAGATGTCATTGATTGGAGAAATGACGTACTTTCTTGGATTATAGATAAAGCAGTATGAAGAAGGTATCTTTATTTCTCAGACGAAATATGCCAAAAAGATGCTGAAAAACTTTGGCATGGACGATAGCAGACCTGTCAGTACCACTATGACAATGGGCTGCAAGTTAACAAAAGATCAGGAGGGAAGGAGTACAAGCCCTACAGAATACAGGAAGATGATAGGGAGCCTTTTATACCTTACAGCATTAAGCCTGATCTTATGCAAGTTATGTACGCTGCCAGCAGGTTCCAAGCTGATCCTAAGGAATCTCATGTGTTGGCAGTGAAAAGAATCCTAAGGTACCTTAAAGGAACATTGGAAATGGGTTTGTGGTATCCAGCCATGGATTCTGTTAAACTATAAGCATACACTGATGCAAACTGGGCAGGAAGTATAAATGACAGAAAATCAACCAGTGGCTGCAGCTTCTACTTGGGTTCAAAGTGTGTTGCATGGTTAAGTAGAAAGCAGAACAATGTTGCTTTGAGCACAGCTGAGGCAGAGTATATAGCTGCTTGTGCAGTAAGTACAAAAGTGATATGGATGCTAAGACAATTGGCAAACTTAGGTGTTGAAGTGAAGTTACCAGTAAATGTACTTTGTAATAATCAAAGTGTTATTGATCTCAGCAAAAATCCAGTTCAACATTCGAGGAGCAAGCATATTGACATCCAGTATCACTTCATCAAAGATCAAGTGGAACAGGGTACAATTCAGTTGGAGTATGTTGGCACTAAAGATCAAATTTCAGATATTCTAAATAAACCTCTATCCACAAAGTTGTTTGAAAAGCACAGATTGAGTCTATCTGTGCAGATGCCTCCTTAAGCCTGAAATTCAAGTGAATCCTCTATCTCTACTTTGCGAGTTTTTCAGATTTGTAATTGGTTGGCAAAGGGGGAGAGAAGCAATAGTGTAGGGGGAGTTGTTAATAAAAGGGGAGTGCATATTTAGGAGGAGTTAAAATTGCAATTGCTGCATAATGACCTTTGTTATGAGTGTTGCTAACAATTACAAAGGGGAAGATTGTTGTTCCCACAGCCTTGTATGGGTTGTAATTGTTGTCAACTAGGTTTCCATGTGCAAGTAAATTGAAGCCACATGGAAGGGCAAAAAGGTAAAACCACACGGAAGGGCAAGAAAGTAAATTCACCGCGTAAGCCCTATTAAGGTTTCATGGAGTAGAATATATAATAGTCTTGGAAGACAAAGAATAGGTGTCGGCAATATTAAGCATTCAGCAAAACCTAGACAACCGACCAACCAAAGAGAACACCAAACCCTACACGAAAGAACACCACCGGACGAAGAGAGTGAACAATGTCGTCGAGTGAACAGTAACCGCACAGTGAAGCCATTGGACGAAGAGAGAGAAAATGCTTGGAAGAGAGAGAAAGGTCGTCGCCAGAGATAGGAGAGAAATGAACATAACGGCAAGACGATCGGCAAGGAGATAGCACGACACACAGCAACCCTACACCATCGATAGAAAAGAGAGATGATCGAAACGGCTGGTGAAGGGGGGCGACGACAGAACGATATGGAAGAGAGAGAGAACCATTGGAAAAAACAGAACCATCGAGAGAGAGAAAGAGTCGACGGGAATGAGAGAAAGGAAAACCCAATGGCCAAAACAAAGGAGTCGACAGGAAGGAAAGAAAGAAAACCCGATTCGGCCAACCAAGTGAGTCGACGGTAGAACAGGGAAGAGAGAGAAAAGAAGGAGAAAAATCATACACGGTCAGATCGGAGATTGTCGACAGGAAGAAGAGTGACAGCTAGACAGGGCTGGACGGCAGGACAAAGAAAAGCAGACCACCGGCAGAAAAGGGAGGAAATCTGGCCAAGTGGGTGAACGGAAAAGAGAAATCCAGTGAAGAAAGAGAAATCCGGTGAAGAGAGAGAAATTTGGCGGGAAGAGAGAGAAATCTGACGAGAAAATAGAGAAATCCAGCAAAAAAAGAAAGAAATCCAGCTGGACAGCATGAGAGAGAGAAACGAACAGGCGAGCCGTGAGACAGTGAGATTGTGAGACAAGGAGACGGGTGAGACCGTAAGATGATGAAAGTAGGAATTGTGTGAAACAATGTAGAGAAGAAATTCGGCAAAGCACGTAAAGAACTCAACGTATCTCCAGATTTCTTCAAGAGAGGTTAGAGAGCGTTGCGGTGAACTTCTAAGCAGCAGTGGAGCAGCCTTTCAATTCAACAGAGGCAAGACAAGCTAGAAGAAGAGTAGACACAGTAAATGACACTCTTTATATTGTACTTGCTTAGTAATTACAATAGTTAAAGGAACAGAGAATTAAAGACATCCATTATAACCTGTGTTTACAAGTATAGTGGATAGTCTCGGTAGAGGGAGAGTCCCTACCACCATGGATGTATGTCACGTTGACGGAACCACGTAAATCTCGTGTGTCCTTAATTTGCTTTACGTTTTGTGTTTTGAATTGAGTTGTGAACGCAGTTAAAGTATCAGCCAACCCATAACCTAACAAAGACCTAAACAAGAACATCCGTATTGTCTATTAGACAAGATGTCTAAAAGGTGACTTTGGGGACTATTGTGATTAGTAGGTAGTAATAGATCTACCTTAGTAGAATCTGAGAAAGAGTTCGCTTTTAAGAAAAGGTTGAAGTTGTTCACTTACCTGAAAATTGCGAATTGAGGTGATACTAATTCACCCCCTCTTAGTATCACAAACTAGTAGATCTTAGGGAGAAGTCAGGAACTTCAGAGGAGTTATACAAAAATAGGATAAATGAAAGGTTAATTTGCGAAATTCCTTGAATAAAATGATATTATTACATAATATATTATACCTAATACACCATAGCAAAATAATGTAACTAAAAAAGAGAATTGAACATTTATGGACATTATAAGAATCATGATTTGTTATTCTAATCTTTCATCAAGTTTATGGGATAAAATCTTAACAACTACACTATATGTCTCAAATAGGGTTCCATTAAAAATTGTTTCTTAAAACTCCATTTGAATTGTGAAATAGATGGAAACTAAGCTTAAAGCATATGTATGCATAGGTTTGTCTTGTTGAATTAAGGATTTATAAATTTTAATTAAAGAAATTATATCTAAAGATAATTATTAGTTATTTTATTGGTTATGTAGTAAACTCTAAGGGATATAAATTTTACTATCCTTTAAATACACTTATAATTATTAAAGCTAAGAATGTAATTGTTTTGAGAATTTTGAACTTAAAAGGAATAAGTTTCCTTAAAAGTGTCATTTGATGAAAATAAGAACTCATTTGAGTCTACTATAAATTCTAAAAAATTGGTTATTGTTCAAGAAAATTCATATAATGATACTAAAGAATGGCAAATTCAAGATCAAATGACAAATAGAATATAGGCAAATGTAAAACTTATGGTATATAAACCATATATTAAGAATCTATAAAATGAAAGGCTCATTAAATCCTTAAGAAGAAGGAGATTTTCTTGATGACTACGCCCTATACTTTCAAGAGATTCATATCAATTTTAAAGATGATCCTTTTCACAAGCTATGGAAAGTGGAAAGTTTTAATTATGATATAATGTCATTGAAAAAGAGATGGAATCTATTATTGATAATCAAGTTTAAAACATTATTGAATTACTAAAGGAAGTTATAACTATAGACTATAAATAAGTTTGTAAAAAGAAAAAAAACTCATTTAACAATATTAAATGATATAGGAATATATTTATGGTCAATGGTTTTACTTAAAATGAGGGTATTAACTATTATAAAGCCTTTTACCAATTTTAAAGAAAGATTCATTTAGAGTTATCATGACTTTATTAGCTTATTTTAACTTAAAGTTAACATCAAATAGATGTAAAAACAACTTAAATAGGAATCTTAAGAAAAAGTTGTACATGAGTTAGCTTAAAAGTTTTATAATAGATAAAGAAAGTTGCCTAATATAAGGGCTTAAGAAATCCTTCCATAATGGTATAATGGAATGTATTATAATTTCATAGGACTCTAAGGAAAATATTATGGTTTAGAATATATACCTTAAGGTCAATAAGAGTAAGTATATTATCTTAGTCTTAAATGGGAATGATATTTTATTTGCATACAATGATATAAGATTATTGCATGAAATTAAGAAATTTCTCTTCTTTTAAAATTTTGAAATAAAGGATATTAGTAAAACTTCATATGTTATCATTATAGAAATTCACTAAGATAAGTCCAAATAAATATTATGATTATTTTAAAAAGTCTACATTAAAAAGTTTTAAAAAGGTTCATGATGAAAACACGATAGATTTAATCTTACATAATGTCCTCATAATAACTTAAAATAAAATGAGATTAAGTGCATACCATATGCATTTACAATTAATAACCTTATATATGCATAAGTTTGCATTATACTAAATATTGTATTTGTAGTAAGAATGTTAGGAAGATATTAAACTTAGGTAGAAATATTGGAAAGCTATCAAAAAGATACTTTGAACATTTATAAGTAATTGGATATTCATATACTACTTTTATTAGTTGTATAAATAATAGAAAGCCTAATTTTAGGTATGATTTTATGTTTGCTAAAAGTGTTGTATCTTATCAAAGTATCAATTAAACCATTATTTCTTTTTCTACTTTTGAAGCAAAATTTATTACTTGTTATAAAACTATTGCATAAGTTTTATTGTTAAGAAAATTTATTATAAGATTACCAATTATGGATTTTATTTCTAAATTACTAAAAATATATTGTAATAATTCAATTATAATTTTTTTTACAAAGAATGATGAAAGTAAAGGTCAAATAAGCATATTAATATAAAATATTTAGTTACTGATCCTATGATTAATGAATTGTTGGCTAAGTTATATAAAGGTTATGTTGAATTAGATTTAATTAGTTCCTTTTAAAACTATATTCTTTGATATTTTAACATTATAGAAAATTTTTATGTAATTGGTAAATAAAGACAAATTTTGTGCACATAAAATTTATTTGCTTACAATTTATTTAAGATCTAAGTGGATTAAGAATTAAAGTATTTTCCACTCAATAAAGTTATGCCTTAGCAAAGTGCTTGATTAGAAATTAACTAGTATCATAATACATAGAAGGATATGTTTCTAAACATGTTGTATAACTAACATGATCCATGAATAGAGATTTCTAATTAATTAAACTATATAAGCTTGGCTTATATGAGTAGCTTTATGGTTACGATGATATCACTTGCTTGATATATAATGTTATATTATTCCTTTATATAACTCATATGATAAACATAAAACGTATCTTAATTCAGGTGATAATTAAGACTTTATTACCTATATTAATATCTCTTAAGGTGGCTAGCTAAATATTCATTTTAGCAATATCAAAAGACTTACTTTGTCGAGAGAAAACTATAAATTATAATTAAAGGGTTCTTAGTTAGTCCTATATAAATAAATTTATGAAATATCAATAATACATTTGATGAAAAGACTAAAATAATAAACTAAAAGATCATTTCAAATATAATTTTTTCTTTTCTTTGTGGTTGTACAAAATATATTTATTAAGTATTATAACTAGAGATAAGTCTTTTACTTAATTTAATTAATGACATAGCCATTCCTTTATAATCTTTTATAGTCAATGCAAAATGAAGCTAAATATATAAAGGTTTGAAATGATTTCCATTTTTCTTAATTTGAATAATAAATGAAACTATGTTATGGAGCTTTCAAATAGCTTTTATTTCCTTTAAGTTGGATGGATAAATTAAGAGAATTGAATATTTAAATTTTGACATTTCATTTGAGTGGACTATAATATGTTTAGTCTAATTTTTTGACATAAGTCTCCAACAAATTTGACTTAGAAAACCATACACTTGGGGTATTTACAAATCATATTAAGAAGTTTTAAAGAATATTCTACACTTAATTTATGAATGATAATTTCTTTAAAACTCAATTTGTAATTAATCTATTGATTGCCTTAAACCATCCAAATTAACTTGGAATTATAGATTGGTTACAAGTAGTTTTAAGAGTGCAAAGGTGAGTATTTGACTTTTCATTTGTATAAATAATGTTGTCATGTCCTTATTAGTGCACCTCACTAAAATTAAACATATATTTCTATTTAATTGTAATTATAATCTATATATATATATATATTTGCATTGATTGATTAATTAATTATTAGAGTTGTATTTATTTTTAAAAATTTTAATTAATTAATTAATTGATTAAATGAATTAAGTAATTATGAATTTTAATTAATATAATGAGTTTAGGCTAAATAAAACAAAAACCTAATTGACCTAACAATCTTATTTATCTAAGTTGGTGTCCAATAAACCTCTTGCTTTTGTATATATAATTACTTTCAACAAGTCATCTTAATACATCAAATATTAGTAGATTTTAATAATGTATTAAATTTGTTATAAAAAAAGTTTTATAATGAATTATTTGTTATTTTTAAAGCTTGAGATTAATTTATTACAACTCATAAAGTTATGAATTTATATGTATATATATATATATATATATATTTATTTTTTTATTTTTTTGTTTTTTTGGAAAGAAAAGACATTATAGAAATATTATTATAGACAAATTTGAAGTGGGATTACTTCCTAATGTTTTAGTTTCCTAACGTTCCACCGCCACATTTCACAGTATCCCACAAACAAACAAACAGTCTCCACCAGGCAGCAGGGACCGCAGGCAGGAAAGCCAAGTCGTTTGGGTTGAGAGACTGTTCTTTACTCTCAAACGCCCAGATAAGCATACGTCCCAACCCCGATTCCCATCCCCATCCCGATCCCAATTGTAAATTAATAAATAAAAAAATAAATAATCTTTGTATGTTTCTCTTCCGAGGACGATTTAATGCCCTAATTTTGGAGAGTGCCATCCTCTGCTCTTTTATCAGAATGATCGGTCGATGCGATGATGATGATGCAACAGCCACAGCCGCAGCCGCAGCCTCAGCCTCAGCCTCAGCAGCAGCAGCAGCAGAGCCCTTCCTCCTCTACTCTTAGATCGCTTGCCAGTCCCTCACAGTCCCCGGCCCCACTGGCCCAGGCTCCCTCCGCTTCTCATCGCCATCCCGACCATGTAGCCGTGGCTTCTCCCGCTGCTAGCCCCCAGATGCCGGCGAGGGTCAGGCTTTCCGACATGGCGCCCTACGACGGCGCTCCCAGTGGGACCTACCTGAGGGCAGTGGAGGCGCTCTCGGGGTCGCTGGCCAGGCACAACGCCGCTATTGTTGAGTTGGGCTGCGAGGACGCCGCCCTCATGCGCTGTGGCTTGGCAGCGACTCGCTTGTACTTTAGGACTCGGGCTCAGCAGAGCGCTGCTTGCGGCAAGGCAAGCAGTAGTGGCCGTGGAGTTTATATGTACAGGGCTCGGAGGTATTGAATACCTCAAAAATAGACGGCCTCCACCTCTCAAGCTTTTTCAACTTTGTGTGCTAATCTGTTAACAGTAATTTTAAGCTTATTTGGCTCAAAGTGAGGGTTCTCTTTTCTTTCCTTTTCCTTAGAAAAAAATAATTTGAAGCTCGAAGCAGCTTCTGATGCAAATTACTCAATTCCATCATCATTCTCATACTCTTGTTAGGCACTTTGGTTTTATTAATAGTGCGAAAAAAATTAGCTAATTGTACCTCTTTTTTTCCAAAGACCATTTGATATCTTTGCAGGGTTCCCCAAAACTAGCCCTTTACATTATTTCTTGTTGGACAATGGGGTGTCTTTTTTTTTTTTTTTCTCTTATATATTTGTGTCTTTGGTGTCAGATTGTTTTGTTAGTGTCTTGCTCCATCTGAGGCTTTCTTAAGTCTCTTATGTCAATTTAACCTCAGACGGATTGTTTTCAGTATTCCTAGTTCTGGAACCAGTGAGAGAATTCTACAATTTAATCATCTCTGTTTAATATCAAGAACATGGCTGAACAATTAGTAATATTCCTGGAGCAAGAATTTGTATGACTCCTCCTGCGAAACTTGTCAAAAACTGCTTGTTTGGTGTGCTTGAGCTTCTGGAGCAAACTTTGACCCACTTTAGATACATTAATTGAATGTTCCATTCTTTATTATGTATCTCATGCTTCAATCCCATCTTGGCACAGCTGTACCATTGTCTATTAAAATAATTCTTCTTCCATTCAAACTGAACTTAAGTTGGCTTTTTATTTGGGTGAAATCAAATTTCTTAGACTTTCCTTTTTCTGTTTGCAAAGTGTTTGAAAGTTTGTAGAAAACCTGTCTGCACTAAAAAACCTACCTTTAGAGGGAAACCCACTTTCCAAATAATTTTCCCTGGGACCACCAAAACTTTTGCAGCACATAAAAGATAAGAAACTTCTACGTGCTTTAAGAGAGATGATGATATTCATGCAATTTCATTCTTTATCCTACTTAATATCTTTTATAATGCGTTCTTTCAGTCAAGTTATTCACTATTAATGGGATCCATATCTGCGTTAGGTTTCCCCCTATTTGTTAAAAGAGGTCAGTTCCGAGTGTCTTCCAATAAAAAGATAACTACCAATCTTACTTGCCCAAGAGATTTAAAGATTGATGCATCGGAGCAGTAATCAGGCCAAAACACTCTCTTTAAGTCATCTGGTTATCTCGATAAATGAATTGGTTGAACTAATTGAGGCTATTTTCTTGCTCCCTTTGCACCCTTTGCATTTCCCTGAATTTCTTCCTATTCTCTTTTTGTCCTCTTCTCATATATTTTCCCCCTTGCCTCCGTTCTCTTTACCAACTCCTCTAATGATCTCTTGTTTCCTACTTGTTTAGACTGACATTTCTTATTGTTATGTTACATAAGTGTTTGTACTGTGGCAGGGCTGCGGAAGATTGGGACGCCACTCCTCCGTGCATGGTTGAAATATACAGGTGTATGGGAAAGGCAGCTCGTGCTGCTTTGTGCACAATAGCAAGACACCTACGTCTACGAAGCGAGTAAGTATGTTGATGGTGGGCATTTACATTCAACAATTTTTTGTCCTTATGCTTGTTTTAAATTTCCAGTTTTTACCTTGACAATACCATAAAATTTTTCTGATGTAGTGCATTCAACCATTTACTTGATGACATTCCGTTACCTGCTAATGAAGTGTCTTCATCTGTGCTTGTTGCCACGTATTGTCATACATCCTTGCAAAATGGAAAAGGTACTATTGGACGAGTAAAGCCAGCTTTTAATGGTGAAGTTGAAAAGGGTTTACTGACATTGGTCTCTTCAGATCATCCTGGTTTACAGGTGCCTGTCTTTGTAATAATGTATTTAATTCCTATGAAGAGGGTTCCTAGTTGCAGCAAGTTTCATTTATTGTGAATCCATGCAAATCTCATAGCAGGCCAAGATAGACAATTGTTTGTTTGTTATGTTATCTTTGTCTTCCGAAAAAGATATAAGTATTTTTCTTTATTATACATGCATGGCTACTTTTAAATCAGTTCCTTATTTTGTGCTCTGTAGGTTTGTGATCCTAATGGTCACTGGTACATGGCTGACTGTGGTTTGGCTCCAGGGGATCTGTTACTGATCACAGGCAAGGCACTTACCCATGCTACTGCTGGACTACATCATGCTGCTTTATATAGAGTTGCTTCAGATTACTTGTCAGGCACCAATAATGTTGGAAGGTATAATTATAGTATATTCCATATTTGTGCCTTGCAGATTTGTGTTTTGTGAGGTTGTGCATGCATTTGCTCATATGGCTACTAGTTTTAGAATGGTGTGATGTGCAAGTTTATCCTATTTATTGAGAAGTGGATTTTTTTTTTTGTATTTTATTTAAATAGAAAAAAATAAAATAAAAACTTAAAATTATGAATATTTTTTTTCTAAAAAAATGAATTTGAAAGTAATAAAAAAAATAAAAAGATAAAATGAAAAAAGATTTTAAATTATGAGTATTGTTTTTTTCTTTCTCAGTTTAAAAAGGTATACTTGCAAATGTTTTTTCATTCCCTAGAAAAACAAGAGGAGGAATTTAGGAATTATTTTTTTTGTCTTTTATTTTTCTTAAGTATGAGTATTTCTGTTATGTAAATTTTAGACATATATGAAAAATGATTAATATGAAGATCACAATTAATTAAATTAAGTAAGTTAGATATATGTTGAAATCTTGATTCTATTAAAATACTAAAAAAGACTACAACTAACTATGAAGTTAATAGTAAATATTATAAACTATGAGGGTCTACTAAAAAAATAGAACTTGAATCAAATAGTTAGATATTCCTAAAATTAAGCAAATGCTTTATATAAGCGTTTTATCAGTTTTCTCTTAGCTTCAGTATTATATACTTATATATAGATGTGTTCAATGAATGGGTATTTCCTGCATACAATAATGTAATGGCATCTTGTAATTAAAAAAGATAGAGGTTTCTACCATTATCACAAGCTTTTACCAGCCACTGGACCTTCTGCTTTCAGGACGTCACTGATGTTTAGACTTATGCCACAAAGCAATGCAATATTAGATTGTTCTCCGATTGCAGCGGCTGGTCATGTCATTTCCCAAAGCTATGTACCAATATCTGTAAGCCAGTTTATGGATGACCTTTCTGCTGAGGAGGACGTATTGGGTAGTGGGCTTGATGATAGTTATGTGAGTAATATCTTTCATAACCAAGCTGGTTTGAAGACAAAATGTTCTTTATTATGTGCTTTAAAGCCTCCATATGTTTTTGGTTTTATCCCTTTAGTTTTTCCTTTTCTTGTTGCATTGTGGGTATTTCCCATTGATTGACTTGACTGTTGGGGTTTGATGATCTACTTATCAGAAACAGCATTCAGATTTTTTGGCAGACATGTGAAGCATGAGATAACATTAGACTACATGCCTATGGTACTAATAACTAAGAAAAAACTGTAAAAGTCTACTCAAGTCCAGTGGCATATCAAAATCAAAGACTACACAACAATATATTGTAAACTCTAATTACCTTGGTTGCATTAAGTGGGCACATGGCATTCCTAAATTTTGTTGGGGCTATTGATGGTTGTGTTGTATTGTTTTTGTTTTCCAACACTGAAGAGATAAATGCTAGTTTTTTAAACATTATATCCTAATAAAAAATTAACTGAATGAGATATAAGTCTACTCAAACAGAATGGAAAAAAATTTTATTTGCTTATTACCGGCTAATGTCTAAGTAAACTGCCTTTTAGCATGCTTGGCAATAAACATGGCTATTCAATTAAATTAAGTATATTTTGTTTAAACCAAATATTTCCAAGCATTTCTAAAATAAAGTTCCAATAGATATAGAGAATAGGAATAATGCTCTACCAAAATATCCAAAACTCATTGTCACCATTACTATTTGCAAAATATCATTTGCATGACCCTTTGTAAACAAAGAATGTCAATAGGAATTAATGTCCTTGAACCAACCTTAAGGCATGTGGTTATTGAGAAATCGACAGTGTCATAGCTGATTTCAAACATGTTGTTCTATCTCACAAATGCTTGAGAAGGGGCGGCCACTCTCCTCCCATCTACATAGGTGTCAGTGAAAACTGTTGCAATCATAACAGCTCAAGAAATGCAATGAAGTTAGGTTTTGGTTGGACTTTTTCAGATTCTTATTATTGACGTTCTAATTCTTGATCCCTGTTGACTGCATTCCTGGTCATCAAGCATGTTTCACTAGACATCATGCATAGGTTTTCTCATGTAACAGGCATGCATAGGTTTATGCAAGGTTTTAGGCTTTGTTGTTCGAGTATATTGTCAAACAGATGGTAAACACATCATTAAAATATTGAATTGTGAAAAAATAAGGTTGCACATAACATTTGCAGATCTGTTCTAGAAGTGAAGCATTTGAGCAATCTCTCCCAAAGGCATCTTGCTAAAAACTTGGTGCGCATGCAACCATAAAAGCCAAAAACCTTCGTCTGAGTTTTCCATTTGCCCTTTATCATAACAATACTTGCTCAAATGTTTTTCAAACTAGACATTTCAATCATACAATTTGAATGTTCATGCATGATAATCAACAACATTCCACAAAATCAACACAATTATTCTCCATTCCGTGGCATGCGATTGGGGTTTAATCCATCAGCACAATCACCCCCAGTGTTAGCGTAGCTATAAGAGGGGACACATCATCTCATTTTCATGGGTACAGATTTTCAAATTAGCATTTGCAATTTAATGATTTTTCCTTTTGTTGAGCATCTTTTATGGATTTATTGTACAGGTGGCTTAAGTCTTGGTTTTAACCTCAAGAGTTTCATTGCATGTTTTTTGTTGACTTACAATAATATAGTGTTTGACACAAGGCAGAGAAAGTAAAAATCTTTATCCTAGATGAATGGTATGCTCCTAGGTACACAATATGAAATATTGAGTGGATGAAAATGTGCTTCCATTCCTATTTCTCTATTACACTCTTGTATGTCAAGAGTTCCTTTCTTACTCCTAGAAAATTAATTTGAACTACTTTCAGTATGTTACATGTGACATCATTTTGAGTTTTGGATTTTGCAGGCAGCTCGAGATAACTTGAACAAGGAATCATTAAGAAGTGTCCTCTCTGACCCCTTATCGTGAGTTGCCTTCCAGTCCATGCGTGTGCTTGTTTTCTTTTATGCTAGCTCTTTTTTTTTTTTTTTCCTTGGCAATTTCTTGCACATTGGTTTTGGGTATTAGGATACTCAAAATGTTCTTTTGGAAAGAAGGGGAGAAAAAAAACAAGATGAAAAGATATAAACATGTCTTACATTCTCATGTCTTGCATTTGAGGTATTGCTAGTGGTTCCAATCTCCATTCTAATGTCTCCATATTGTCAAATCCATCCTACTTATTCTGCTGCAAGTAGGTAGTAGTTGTGTCAGATTACTTACTGTATTTGAGATGCTAATAATGCTCCTCTAAATTTAAGGCAATGTTCGAAGGAGTACCAATCACCAATAAAACATACAATCTACACAAAAATTGAGCAATATTGCACGTACATGCAGCGAGAGAGAGAGAGATGTAAATTATTACATATTACATGACTTTTAAATGTTTCCCTGGCTGTTTACCATGAAGTTAGTCCTTAATCAGTGAAGAGTAGTGCTGAAAGACTTCTTGTTGAGATACAGGTATTCCTCATCTCTAAAGAAGATAAATAAAAGGGAAGGGAGCCTTTGTTTTCAGTTAACTGATATTATATAGTCCAATAAGCTCTTTAAATCTCAAGTCAATTGCATATAAGTAATCAGTACTATAGTAATATTCTGCTCCAAATTATGCAACATGACAAAATTAAAAACACAAAAGGAACTTGCAGATATCCAGTGAATTTGAAATTCAGCAATCATTATTCACATAAATTAAGTTTATATCCAACAGTCAGATTTAAATCCAATTTGTTAAGAATACTGTATTGTAAATGTTCTTCTGATCTTTGTCACCTTAGCCACTGGACTTTTGTTTCATTGTCAACATGGACAAAAGACAGTGTGATCCATCATTTTATCTAAACTTGATTTTTGTTTTTTGATGCAAAGCTAAATAAATTGTCAAATCACATTCTTCCATATTTGCTTTACACATTGCCCTATTTTTGTTTTCTCTTTTCCCTCTTTAATAGCTGCTTTTCCATTTCATTTGTTTATATGATGTTTGCTAATACTTGAAAACAATCAACATTTATTTTCTTTATGTGATCAAATACTAACTGGATCTTCTTTTGTGCTGTTGCTGATCTTTTGATGCTTCAGTGGTGCATTCCTTGAAGATGCTGTGGTTGTCTCATGTGGACATTCTTTTGGTGGTCTCATGCTAAAAAGGGTTCTTGAAAGGGTAGTTACTCTTCTGCTTTTTGTTCTTACTATCTGTTTTTTTTTTTTTCTTATCTACAAAAATTTAGAAGTAGCCCTATGATTGGGTCAAAAGAACCTATCAAATGTAAGTATTGCCTATTCCTTTTACTTCTTGTGCCCTTTTCTTTTACACAGTAAAAGGAAAACTTATGTCATCACGTGAAAAACTGTAGAATTATTTGTAATATTCTATTGAGCTTTTATGAATTCAGTCATGTAAAGGACATCAGCATAAAGATTAAAAGGCCTTTTGTTAATAGATTTTAAAATTTTTTTCTTAGAAAATGTCACAGTTATATGAACTTAAATGGTAGTACAGGCATACCAGACGCCATCTTAGCTTAGTGGTTGAGATGTTTTTAACTTAAGCCTAAAGTCGAGGGTTCAAGTACTGGGATCACTCTTATTTGATTAGGAAATTACAGATATTTAAATGTGCAAATAAGAATTGGATGGAGAGGAGAGACTTGGACAAAAAAAGAAAACTTTTTTGACTTTGCATGCACAAATATTGGCCTGATTATTTCTGCTGCACAACTCTAGGGATTATACTATTATAATGAAATAATGGAAACTACACAGTTGTAGTAATCATCCTTTAATAATGATACCACCATTGTCAAATGACTGCCTAGCTTTTGCTGGTGTTTGCGGAGATAAAACCATAGATGTGCATTTTATATTGGTATTTTCCATGATTTTTCACCTGCAGCCTTGTGAATATTGCCTATTAATTGATATATACAGTCAGGAAATCTACAATATTTTTTTGTTCAAAACATTTGGAGATGAGTCATCATTGCCATTATTGTTTGTGTCACAGTCAAGATGTACACTGTGCAGTGCTGAAATTGTGGCAGGGTCTTTGATTCCTAATTTGGGTAGGTTGCACTTGAGTTATTGCATATTTCAATTTGTTTTTCACATTCACAACATCCCTCACGCTCTCTCTCTCTCTCTCTCTCTCACATTTAATCACTTTTACTTTGTTTTGGCCTTTTTATTCTACTGTTCTCATATTATGTCTCTTCTGCAGCTCTTAGAGCTGCAGCAGCAGCTATAAAGCATGAAGATGACCGAAGGTTATTCCATAATGCAGCTCTCCGGAAGCGTCGGAAAGAAATGGGTGACCAAACAGATATTAACAGAAAACCAAATGGGGTAATGCTTCAAATCAGTTCTGCTATTCGATTAGGTTTGTTTAACTCATCGTCCTCAATGACTTTTAGGATTGGAATTTGGGAACCACTAAATGCAACCAAATTGAAATAAGATGTATGACTGAGGAAAATTCATGGAATTAATGAAATTTAAAATGACATTTTGTCATCAATGAATGGCAAACAATGTAAGTGCTTGATCTTTGGTTTAAATTTCTCTTCTGGTGAAAGCCTTATAAATTGAAGACATAGTTCTGTGAGGTTAGAATATTGTTTTGTCATTATCTTTTAAGTTAAAGTAGGGTAAAATCATATCGATGGAACTAAGGGCAGAGAAATTTAGTAGCTGCCATGTAATTTTTTACTTGCCAATGTAGGAGATTTATACAAATTCTTATGGGTTTTTCCTATTTTATGGTGGTGCTGGTGCAGAGATATTGAATAAAGATTGAATTTAGGATGAAATTTAGTCACATGACCAATTATTAAAATGAACGGACCAATTATTGACTAAATAATTAATCTTAAAATAGTCATGTGCTAGTTACATGACCAATTATTAAAACTAGAGACCAATTGCTAAATGAAAATAAAATGACAAAACACTAAAGAGCTCTTGCGTGAAGTACACTTCTTATTTAGGAGGAATTGACTTGTTTAGAAGTTTGATTTAAGTCCATTTAGTTGCTTTTGTTGTTTGGTTTTTTTCATTAATCTTTCAATCTTTAGAGTACTTATTGAGAGCACATCTTCGATCAATAAACGGAATGAATTTTGTTAACAAAGATTAATTCTTCAAAATTCAATCTCTATTGCCTAGGTGTGTAGCTTCTGGTTATTCCATCTTCTTTTCTTCTCTTTTTATCCTCCCCGTCCTCCTTCTATATTATGCTTGCTGTTTTGACCCAAACAGTGATAACAAATCATTAAAAAGAGCTCATATGCTTCTCTAACTCAGCTAAAATTTCTTGTCCAACTGTAATTAAAATTTCCAAGTTTCTTTTCTTGATCAGTTACAAGTCCACCTGTACTCAGACCCTTATCTCTGTTTTGTATAACATGTTGCTTGGAATCTTAGTTATGCTGATGCTATGAAGCCTCGGGACCAATATGCTTGGATGCTGATTAACTACTTCTTGGAGTGAAATTTGAACCTAACTTAATATCTGCTTTGTAATCTCCCCCAAATGAAGGATTGCAAAATAGCATTCAGCAAATGTTACAAAAATCTTTGATTGTCAAATATTTTCATCAAATAATGCATTTGAAGCATTGATAATGATTGCCAATTTACTGAAAAGGTACACATGCATATCATTCATCTAT